>VYZP01069721.1:2424-12424 GCA_013400635.1 Hypocryptadius cinnamomeus | reverse complement strand
ATAGTGCAGAGGGTATTTTGCAATAAAATTTTAAATTAGAGAGAATATATTTACTGCCTGTCGTGAGTCTGGCTTATGAACTATAGGCTTGATATTTGGCAGAATGTGTAAGAACTGATAATTAGGTGTGTGTGTGCAGGTAGTGACATTTGTTTAAAACAAAGTACTGTAAAACTGAATTCATTTATGCCTCTTACTTTGTTCGGTTGCTCATAGACAAGTAATAAAATACAGCAATAATATCTCTGTTTGCAATAAGCTTTAATTATACAGACACCTGATAAAATGCAGATGAGCTATCTGCTCTCTGTGTATGAGGAGTCTAATAAATAGAACTGGCAGCTCATCTGTGTGCATGTATGTGTATGAGTGAGAAAGAGGGGAAGAGAGGAATTCATCTGTAATAACAATGATAGCTTTGAAGGTGGGACTTGGTAATTTTCACAGCTTTATTGGCTGAAATTATCAGATGAAAAGGGTTGGCACCACTGTGAGTGTGTGTGTGCTTTTCCCCACCCAAGTATATAGGTGCAGGGAATAATGGACAGGTATAAAATTCAGTGCTTTCATGATCTACCTTAGATTTTTTTTTTTATTTTAACAATTTGAAGATCTATTTTGTGCTCCCTTTACTAATGTCAGTAAAACTGCAAGATTTACATACTTGAGAATGATTTCAGAATGCTGTGGGGAAATGGGGACACAGGATACTATATATTTTTAATTTTTTTGGTAATAATTTATGTTTTTAAATTTATGTCTCCTTATCTGTGGTATTGACACGTGTACCACACGTGTAAACCACAATTACACGTGTAGTTTCTTTCCCTGGTGGAGGGTGCCCGCTCCTAAATTAACTTTCTGTGCCATGGTCAGTAAGGATCCATTTGATCCAGTGTGGCCTCCTCCTGTTATTGCTGAATGTTGTAATGTGAGTGTGCCCAGATCCTGTATGAAAACCTTGATTAGTGATCATTAATCCTCTACATACTCAGTGTTTGATTACCTTTTTTGGAGGATGTTGGGACTGGATGAAGTCAGGTCTGCGGTAGTGTTCACTGTTTAGTGTCAGACATTTGTTCCAGCAGCTGCCCTGAAAGGAAAATATGTGTTCTACATCTGGTGGAGGTTAAGGAATTTCTCCTTGGCTCCAGGAACCCAAAGTCCAGATTTTGTGTTAAAGCAGAACAGGATACATGACACTTTTTCCGTTTCTTACTTACCTTTGGCTGACCAGAAGTCAGGTAAAAAGAAGAATTATAATTGTTGCTTCAGTAGGTATTTACTTGAATGTTTAGTCGGGTCTCACAAGAAGCAGAGTGCTTGGGGTATGGTCCTGAGAGCATCCTCCAGATTAACTTCCACACCACTCCTGAGTCACCCTGGAATTTTCAACTAGGCACACCTTGGGAATCGCTGAGTTATTTGGTTGTTGTGTAGTCCATGCAGTGTGCTGCTGGGTTAGGACAAGCAGCTGGAGCCAGGCTGGAAATGTGGTGGATAAGACTTTCTCTCAAACGGTGCTCTAAGAGANAGCTGGAGCCAGGCTGGAAATGTGGTGGATAATGGTGCTCTAAGAGGAAAGTCACACATCTCTGTGTCAGCTGGTCCTCCAGTATCTGACTAGTCTGTAGTGTCTATTTCCATAACAGTATTCTGTAAGCATCAGGCTGTAGGAAACAAGATTTGGTAGGAATAAAACTTAAATTGCTGCTGAGAAGTATTATGAAAAATATGGAGCCTTGTAGAGGAATTTTGAAAGAACTTGAAATTACACACAGGAGTTGTCAGGCCTGCAGGCTGGATCCATCACCAGGTGGATTTTGTCTGGGAGGGGAAAGGGGACAGTGGCCCCAGCATTCAGGGACTTTGCCGTGGTGTGTGAGGGGGAAGGATCCGTGCCCCTTCAGCAGCGCTGGGCTCGCTTTGTTCACAGCTGCGCTCAGCCCTTAAATATTTGTGTTGACCTGGTGGCAAGTGGAGATGTGTAGAGAGAGGAGTTCAAACTGTTGACCTGCTAACACCGCCTTTTGCGACTTGACTCCGGTTGTTTAAGATCTGTGATCTGCAGTTGAGCCATTCTCTTCCCATTGAGGAGGAATGAAAGGTGTTACACAGGCAGAGAAATACCTTGTTTTCAACCCAGATTGGGATGGTGGTTTAAATACTGATACTGTATTATGCACTGTGGTTTGACACTGCCAGGGAATGTCTGAAGTGTGCTCGCATTAAAGATCCTGGTTCAATGTTAAAGATCCTGATTTAATACTAAAGTTCCTGATTAGTAGGAAAGGGTTGCTGGGTTTTTGTGTGATTTGATGAAGCAAGTAGAATAAGAGCAAAGTTCCCACTGAATTCATATGAGCCAGAATACGTGGGGGCACTCAAAGAAATCCCTGTTGTTGTGGCCAGCACTTGAAGAATCAGGGTACTGAAATGTACAGCACATGTATTTTTTTATACTCCTTGGCGTGACATAAATTTATGTACATATGTATTTTTCACCAGAAGTTTTGCACTGGCAGCATAATGTGCAAGTTGTCAAGGTATTCAGGAGGGTTTTTTGACAAGAACCTTGAAGAAATCTGGGGGTACATACCCCATCTTCTCCGCTCTGTCTCCTCACATGTTTCCCCTCACGCTGGGCGACATTTTGTCCGTTCCCCAGCCCTGAGGTGAGGGAGAGCCCAGGCCGGGCTGGCTGGAACCAGCCGGAACCTGTGGGAGCGGCCCCTCACGGCCCTGCTGGCACCCACAGGTGCAAGGCAGCTTCTGAGAAGGAGGGTAAAAATAAAAATGACAGAAAATGAATAAAAAAGAAATTTTAGGAAAACTAGAGGCAACAACAGGTTAAATAAGGGATGAAGGTCAAGGTGAGGAGGCAGCGCAGGGCACCGAGTTGTTGGCGCAGGTTGGAACCCGGGATTCCTGGAAGCCAGCATGTGGGAAAACATGGAATTCTGTCCTGGGCAGATGGGCTGAACTCTAAAGGTGAGGAAAAAGGGTTTGGGGGACGAGGCTGGAAGGAGCCACGGTCCCCAGGGGAGGAGGAGAAGCCTGGCAAGGGAGGCAGGGAAGGCTGTGGAAAATGGCGGCAGCTCCTGAGGGGAGCCCACACTGGCAACAGTGTCCCAGGGGAAGGCACACACTGAGGGCACTCATTCTGTATAAATTATAAAATTAGCATGGTTTTAGCGGCTATAGTAACTGTGTGTGTTCCTGTTGATGGCATAGCAAGTGGGGTTTGACCATGATGTGTGTGAGGAAAACTCACGTGTGGATTGCTGTATTCTAATTCTCTTAATTGCTCTGAGACAGGAAAGCAGAGCTGGACAGGTAAGTTCTGCACACAGATAATTGCTTTTGGTGCTTGACAGAAGCTGTAAACACTGGTCGATTCCCTGTAAACATGTAAGAGCTTCATTTACCTTTAGTTGTAAGGATTACATCAGAAATATCCTCATGAACAGCAGATTTATCTTAGATCAACTCAGTTTGTACATACCATTATAGAACAAGTAAGCTGAAGCACTCACACCTAGTATATAGTTGCCAGCCAGACTAAATTTCCTGTTTTAAATTTCTTTCATTGCTGGATACCATAAATTTTGCACGTGTATGATAGATATTTGGCTCCATCTCTAATATCTTTAAAGAATAAAAACATTTTAATTACTCAAATTGTTAATTAATATGTGATTCATGCTGCTATAACAAGATATATCAGCAACACTCGTAGAATCAATCAAGTGAAGGTTACTGTTTTATTTAGGAGCAAATTGAAGATTCTGTGTTTTAATTAAAAAACTTTGTGTTATATCTAAAATATCTACATTGCTTTTATCACTCTACAGTTCTATTTTTAATATTCTAATTTATTTAGTCATGTAAATTAATTTTAATCTAAAATTGTCATTGAAGTTAAACAACTATAGGGAAGGAAAATTTACAGCTGCAAATAGCTGCAGTTTCAGAAATGGGCAACAATCACATAGGAGAATAAACCACTAAAATATATAATATTTTCATTTAAAATCAGAAGAGAAAACCTGAGTTTTCAGAGTTACATGAATGGAAACATACGTAAATTTTTGTGAAATGGGAATAAAAGAACTGAAACAAAGCAAAAAAAGAGGTAAAATATTATAAATTCCTGCATATTCAGACTTTCTGTCTGTCTGGGTGTTACTCAGACCTACTTTAAGTGAAGTCTGTGTGAGAAAAACAGCAGAATTGGGGATGGACAGAGAATAGGAAAGACAAAGCAGATGGAAGAATAAACACATGGAAGGAGACAGGACTGGGACAGAAGGAATTTACATGGAAGTGTAAGGAAAGTGACAATGTTTGTATATTTTTCATGGTTGTTTTGGTAATCTAAAAGCAGTTCAATTGAATTTTTAAACCTTTATTGTTGTATCTTTCCTCCTTCTGCACCTTCTGCAGATTTCTTCCCTGTACTTTTGCTTTCTTGGAGATGACCAGAGGCTTTCAGGATAACTTTTTCCATTATTTTATCCATACTTTTTGTATAAATTGCTCCATCCCTGAGAGTGATCCTGTCCACACCTGTGCAAGGACGTCATTGTAACAACACTTACGATATTATAGGAGTTGCTAAAAAGTTGTTAAAATACGCTTTAGTCACTACAATATTGCAATTCAAGCACAATTACCATGCTGAAACACGTGAAATTGTTAATTTAAATAAGTAATTGGGTTTTAACTCGTTGAGTTCAGTGGTTAAACCTGGCATGTTCCCTCATGCAAGGAGATGCTCTCTCTAACAAAGATATGAGTGCACAACTTGGTTTTTGTTTTTAGTTTGAGATGGCAGACACATGTCCTAAAGCACAGTACAGAGATGTTCAAACCTTTCTGTATCTTAGAAACTGCTCCTGTTGCAGTCACTTTCCAGGACTGCATTCTCCTTGTGAGTTTGGGAGGGAAAACTTCCTCTGTACATCTCCACTCAAGCACAGGGATTCCATCCTGCATCCCAGCAGAGGAAGCAGCTGAATGCTGCTAGATATCAATTTAGTCTCTGTGCTGTAGGTAATGGATGTTTAATGCTTTGCAAGTTCCTCCTGAAAATACAGAGCATTTTTGCAGATCATGGTCTTTCAGTTGAATTCAGCCTGTGAAATTTGTGGGGAGTGTTTTGCACGAAGATGCCTTTGAAGGAAAGACCCAGTTCTAAGAAACTTCCCTGAAAATTTGCGCTTGAATTGCACTGGTGGCCACTGTATGGAAATTAAACATGGCTAGTACTCACTCGTGGGACTGCTGAAAGTTTTAGCCATTAAGGTTGGCTTAAATTGTTTTCAGGAAATGGAAAACCATTAAAAACAAACCCTGACCAGACAAATTTTTTATTTTCAGTGGAAACCCAGCTTTCTACCTGTAGCTGCTATGTCAATACAGTATGTGTCCATTTTTTTTTTTTTCCAAGTAGTTTTATTTATCAGGCTTTTAGAGGAATAGTCTGTTTTTCCCCTTAGTGTTGTGAAGGGAAAGACAAAGTGTTTGCCATTTCCTCACCCCTTAAAGTGCCCAAAGCTCAGTGGCACCTGAGGGAACCAGGGGTGGCTTCCCTCAGAAGCCAATCAAACTTGTGCCATTGACTTTGCACATCCAGCTTTTCACTCAAGCAGTGGGTTTTAGTATTGATGTTCTGTGACCAAATTATACTTCCTTTTTATAGAAACATGCTTCTTCCAGGAATGGACCTGACCCAGCAGTTTAAGTGGCTTGGCTATATCAAATTTATTCAGGAAAAAAGCTTTAAAAAAAGACCTTCAGCTGAAAGCTCTCACAGAGTCTTCTGGCTTCATCCTGCAGTTCTTTTAAGTTATGGACTAGGAAAGGATCTGTGATAAATAAAGGACAGAGAATCCTATGTTTGCTTATTGAACCTGAGGATATCCAAAGTGTTCCAAATGTTTATTTGAAAAGTGACATGAACAGGAAGGGTTTGCTGAGGAGCAGTTTTGGTACAGCCACACCATGATGTTATTACACAAGATACACCTGTAGATATTTGCTGAACTCAAAGGAGTGCCAGGAGACATTCTCGTGCTTCAGCAGAGACACAAGAACGCCAGATCCAAAGCACTTCTGTTCTATTGTGTGATAATGCTCTGTTTATCTGTTGGGCTTTTTCTTGCCGGGCTTTTTTAAGCCTCCTATGTGGCAAATGAAGCAAGACTTGTCCAAGTCTCTCTGAACTTTTAACTGGTAGAAAGTCGTTTGTGGAGATAGAGAGGAAATTTTTAAAATTCAGCCTTTTTAGTTGTGTAAAATGGAATTTTTGGGATCAATTGGAAGTTGCTCTGTATGTCTAGAGCAGGAAAGCTGAGGTCACTCAGGCATACAGTTGTGCCTGCAGTGTATCTCCAAACTCCTTTCAATGGAGGCACTTCCACTCCCCATGCTTCCCCAAACGAAAAAACAGGTTAGGTTTTGTAAAATTTAGGTGTTTTACGCATAGTATTACTGGAATGTATTTATTTATAATTGTTGATAGCGATTTATTGTTATTAATAGTGGTTCCTCAGTAATGCCTGGGGTAAGATGTATAATACAACCATACAGCTGTTGTGCTGTGGAAAGGGAGCAATCAGAGACTTGGGTGCATTTATTTATACAGTTAGGCCTTGTTTTCAAAGTCAGCAGAAGTTTCCAAAGCTCAGCATTTTGGAAGTGGAGGTTTCAGGTATAATTACATCCAACACTGAACCTCAGTGAAATGGTCTGGTGGCTCAGATGGTGTGTGGAGGCTGTCTCACTTAAAGGGCTTGAAATGCAGGGTTTCTTGTCAAGGAATTCTGAAAGGCTATTACTGATTGAATTGTTCATTAACTGTATATTTTTTATTGAATTTCTGTGGAGAAGATGTGGTACATATTTATTTTTTGGACATAGTGATTGAAGACCTTGGGCAGCCCCAGGATTACTAAACCCAAATGAATATATTCGGAAGTCCAGGAGTGGAGTCCAAAACACTTTCAGATATTGTTTTTCTTGGATAGATGTTAAAAGCCTTTAAGTTTTGAGAGGATTCCTATGAGAAAGCACTTTTAAACTGAGAAAGGTCAATTTCTTTGACAGCCAAGACAGGAGGTTTCAGAGGGGTTACTGTGATCCAAAATCTGAATTATGTATGGCAGTCCTTAGGGTGTATCTCTTAAAGTGGGAGTGACTGGGGCTGGAAACCTGGTGGGATGGTGGCTGTTCATTACCACGTGCAGGTGGGATATTACACTTAAACCTCATGTTGGAGGAGCACTAAGGGTGCAAAGTTGAGTGCTCTGAAGGCAAGAAAAGCCACCCTTAAGGTTGGTGAGGCAGGGACGCAGCTGACAGGAATTCCATGGCTGTTTGCCAGTCCTCAATCCCAGCTCTGCCTTTGCAGTAGGTCTTTTGGGGAGTGAAAGGCAGACGGGGTTTGGGGAGGTTGTTTTATTTTATTTGTAACATCAATGTTTTCTCTTAAGCAACACCTGAGAAACAAGCTTACTGGTTTTGCTTAAACTGTACCAAACATTGATCTGAGGATATTTTGCCCCAAAATAAAGTTATAAGTACCTTTAAAGTCAGGTCCTGCAACAGAAGATGTTTGACAAGCTGAGCTGGAATTTTGCATTGCTGTCAAACATGCCTCATTTCTTCAGCTGCAGGGACAAAGTCTGTGTGGATATTAGAGAGCATATTCCACTTTGAACTGTGGGTTTGCCCTCTCTCATCCTTACTCTATCTCTCATGTATAGTTTTACTGTGATTAAGGAATTGCTCTCTGGGATGCCAGAGATTGAAAACCCCAGTTAGTTTTCATGCTTTCTGGCATCTTTGGTCAGTTTTTATTTCAGCGTTCAGATCACAGGAAGCCTTTTATAGGACATGGTGGCTTTCACACAGAGCTGCAGCCAACTATTTTCCAAAGGTTTTGAATGCTGGAAAGCAAGTCTCACCAAATTCATGAGCTCAATATCCTTCATCCATCAGTCAATAGAGAGGGGGGAAATCACACTCCTGAACCAGATAACTTCATTACTTCCTTACTGACAGATTCTTTTGAAAGATTCCAGTGAAGAGATCCATAAGTGTTCTTATAATTTAATTTCTACTTTTAAATGTCTGCATAGCTTAATTTGTTTGTTTATTTTTGTTGTGATAATGTTTGTGATGTGTAGGGCACTTCCAAAACTTACAGCAATATTGTCTGTCTGCCAAGCATCTGAGTAGGAGGAATCCACACAAGAAAACAGACAAAGAGTTGATGAACAGAACATAAAAAGTGTGCTTTTACTTGAAAAAATGTGTTTGCTAAAATTAGCAGAGATCTTGACTTGTTTTCCAAGAGATGCATATACTTTGGCAAGCATATCTATGGTAGGGTAGTTGGAAAGGTTAGGAACAGAAGATGTAAAGTGCAGGCTGTACTACTGCACTGAGTAATTTTCCTTTTGATTGTAAACAAACCAACCCAGCCCAAAGCCTCCAAAAACCTTATGTAAGATGTGTGTGCATGGAGCACAATAAAATGTTACTGCTTGTGGTTTCCTTTCATGATGCAGGAGACAATGGAAATAAAACCTTGACAAGGAATTATACCTGTGACTCACTGTGATCACAGATTGTCTCCTGAAATGTTAAAATTCAGCCTATGTGTTAAATGATAGTTATGATACAGTGAACTCTCTGTGGTTGGACTTCTCTCACCTTAGTATGCTTTATAAAGCTTTGGAGAGGTATGTTCTAGGAAAAATGAAAATTTGCATGTTAATAAACATAAAACTCCTTTCTCATGCACTTATTATTTTGGCTTGGAGTCCCCTCCTCCCTTTTGCAAACATTGGGTCTGATGTAATGATTTCCCCTCTCATTCCTGTCACATGTACACCAAAGGTAGGGTCGATTGTGTGAACTGCTATTGGTAATCAAAGTGGATAAGACTTTTACTGGATTTTTTTTTTCAGGGTGTTTAATCTTGTACTGAGTGAGGGGGAACACTGGTGGAGGGTTTTTTTTAGTATTTTTGCTCTCTCTGGATGTCCTGAGGTCAGAATATTGCAGTGATTGTCTTTATGGTCATAAAAGACCCATGAACTTGGAACAGAAGGCTTTTGTGGGGGTTAGCTCAGAAATATAAATGGCCAAAGCTAAAAGGGTTGATTGTCTTTGGTGGAAATATATATATACTTTTTGGAACACTGGTGTGGAAGTAAAGACGAATGAACATCCTTATGGTGTAATCACCAGGTTGAAAAATCAGGTGACTTTAGTTCTCAAACTCCCTGTTAGCACAGTGACTTTTTATGTTCTTTATATCTTCGTTGGTGGATGAGTCAATGTTTAAATGCTCATTTATCATTTACTATATAAAAGAAAAGCTATTATCTGAAACTCATTTTTACAGTTGCAGGCAAACCGAAATAATCATTTTCAAGGACCTAAAGCTGTTTCTTGAAGAATGTCATCATTTTCTTCTGCTTTTACTTACCACTTACACCAGTATATGAGGTACCTTCAAGAGCTGTACCTTGCACAGCCTGGCTGCAGATATTGCCAGCCTTCAGACCCCTACAAACTGGGCTAAAGAAACTTAGTTTCTGCAAGCTGCATTCATCTTGCAGACAGGACAAAAGAACCACTTTAAAAGCACAGCTCTCCCTGAACACTTGTGCTGCTTGCTCAGTAATGTGCCCTGCCCTGGAGGCTGAGCAGCCCCATTGGCCCAGACAGAGGATTTCAGGAGCTAGGGGTAAAGCCCCTGCTCTGCATGGAATCACCCTTGCTCATGTCCCTCAGGAAGGGAGCTGCTGTTGTCTGCTCTTCTTTTCATGCTAAGAACCTCTCTGAGTAAATGAACTGTCTGTCTGAAGTGGTAGAGGAGTAGTCTTCATTTTGCATTATAATTTGATGGCTATCCTAATAGATAATATTAATATTAATTTGTGTGTGTTCTCTGTCTGCATGGGTGTAGCTTGTGCATATCCAC
>VYZP01069716.1:3618-23558 GCA_013400635.1 Hypocryptadius cinnamomeus | reverse complement strand
CTAAGTCAAAGCACTAGAGAGTCCTGATCCACAGAGCACCTGTGGGCACCACCACAGTGCAGAGAGGACAACTCCTTGAGTTTACCTACGAGCACTTATGGATAATGTGCATTAGGAGGCAGGAGGGTTGCTACCTCCCCAAGGCAGTGCCACAAAGCCTGAAGAACAGCACATGTGCAACACAGTGGACAGTGCCCTGCCCTCCACTCCACCATACAAAAGCTCTCCACCTACCTTACCAACCAAGGGAAAACAGGTCTTGTTCCATCTGCCAATGTGTGCCGGGCATTTATGTATTTTTAGATCTATTTACTTCCTTCTTCCCCATCCACCTGCTGGTACATGACCATATTACATCACTACTCCAGACAACCTCATACCCCATGCTCCTGAGCAGATGAAGCTTTTCCTTCCAGATCCACCAGCCTAGCTGCTCACGCTCCATGGCTTCACCACCTCCAGCAACAGTGGGGCTCTGGCAGATATCATTTGCCTTTCTGTCAATGTGGAGAAAAGCAACATGCCAACTGAGCACACCAAAGATTGGAAGTCTGCATTAGGCTGCAGGCAGAGCTTGAGATGTTGGTTATTGTATATGAAGTTACAAACAGGCATCAGACAACTGCTCAGCCCAGCTTTGGGAAATGGGTGAAAAGGTATACTCCTGCCACAAGATGCAGTAAATCCAAATCTCATTCTCCTTCCTTCTCCAGTAACTTCGAGCCTGGTCTGATGCATTCAGGTGACTGTCCCTCTTCCTATACCTTTTTCCTATAGCTACGGAGAAGATTCTCACTGTTGTACAAAAAAATCCCCCAGGACTGCAACTCCCACACTTTTCATGAGGGCAACAAACTGTAGACCAGAACAGGGAGCAAATTTTTCAAACAAACTGGAACATGATGACCTTCAGGGTATGATTAAGGAAAGATGATCCTTCTGACAGAGGGGCTGCACTAGATGCCCTTTTGAGGTGCCTTGTAGCACTCTTTCCTATGACTCTGCTTGCAAAGCCCCATTTATTGGGCAGCATTTGTGGCAGAGCTTGCATTCCTAGGTATTACACTCAGTATTACTGGCCTGTTAATTTGTTATTTACATAAGGTTATCTATCTCATCTGGTCACTAACACACAATTCAGATTATTTTCCACGACTATTTAAAATTTTATTCCCAGGTAAATAGGGCCAAAAAGCATCACTAATTAGCTGGTGACAAATAAATGAGAAGTGTCTGAGACATGCCTTCCAACGTTTCACTTATGTGAAACAAAGCAACCTACTGTACAGGAGATGGTTGCTAATAATTATATTAAAAACATGCTATGGAAATCTCCAGACTTACATGATTTTTTTTTTCCTGCATTAATATCTTCTGCCTCATGAAGTTTATATTTTCTTTTAATAATCAGTACTTCTCAAAGAACATTTTTAGGCCTCAGAGATGGTCAAAGCCAGTTTTTGCTGAGTGATTCAAAATCAGCCATATCTCTTCTGACAGTCTGAAAATAGATTATAACATCCTGTTTGGTTTTTTTTGAGGCCACATCCTTCTCTGCAATCAAAGTTCCAGTGAGTCAGATGTTTGAACACCTAGTCTGAAAAAAAGACTTTGCTCTTGCAAAAAGAGGCAACAGTGAGGGAGGAGTAAAAGGGCAGAAAGAAAACATTATATAGGATTTAAAATTGAGAAGGCAGGCAACTCGGAGGAGCAAAAATGCATAGGACTAAATAAGGAGTGTTGTGGCTTATGCCTTCCAAAGCTGCTGCTTTTCAGAGTGGCCTGCACGACAGGCAGGTAGGTTTTTTTGAATTTCAGAAGACTCCAGGATGGAAGGAGAAGAAAATATTACTTGCAATAGATGTTCAGGGATACATTTTTTAACACTGTAACTCTTTGGGAACAAATACAGGAAAGAATCTTGCTGTTTGGTGGAAGAAAAAAGGCTCTATTAGGAGTATTTGCCCAAAGCTGTAACAATCTGAGGAAGTATCAACAGCCTTACATCAATAATTAGATCAACAAGGAGCAATGAAAGGCAAGTTTATTTACAGACCAGAAAACAAATGCATGTTGTGTGCTATTGATCATATTCAAATGTCTAACTACACTGTATTAAAGTGTAATTTTTTCTCAGTTACAAAATTAACACTGTTTTTCTTAAAAAAATGTGGATTTTCCAGAATATTTTGGGTTAATTCACAGGGGTTTTTTTTGTGGGGTTTTTTTTGTTTTGTTTTGTTTTTTGGTTTTTTTAAAATTTTTTTTATTCACAGATAGTTGACTCTATACTGGCTTATAAAACAAAAGTTAAAAAATACCTGAACATATTCTAAGTGAAATGACTACATCTATAAAGTATATAATAAATTGGTGTTAATAATACCTAATAAAAGACTTATTAACATATCTGTAATGAAAAGACAAAGGGCCTAACATTCTCTGAACAATAATATATTCCTTTAAAATCACAGTAACCATTTCAGTCTCAGAAAGAATTAGTTTTGATCAAGTTCTGAATACATTTGCACAAGTTAATATAAATGATCTTTAATATTCCTTTTACATTTACATTGCCAACAACTGTACTAAGTTCTTTAAAGAACAGATGAAATCCTTGCCTTGGCAGGAGATGGTCTTCAGAGAGAAGAGTGAGAGTGGAAAGACAGCAGGAACGCTGCACACACAGTACTGAACACATCTGTGTGCAGTGCTGTTACAGAGTGTGTTTTTCTGAAGTGCCACTCGCAGCCTCACATGGAGGAAGGTCTGTTCACACCAGGCTGCAGCCCACGAGTTAACAGGTAAAAGGGAAGATCATTTAGGGTTGGTCCTGACAGGATACAAAGGGCACCAGGGGTGACTACCTTCTCCTATGAGCACGGCAAACTGAGATGAAACACTCTCATTTACCCATAAGGCTGCTTTCATAAACTTAGGGATGTAGAGGATAATAAAAGAACATTAAGTAGTCAGGCCTTTTGGTGATACTAAATGAGATCTTTCAATCATATTTGCTTTATGTGGCTCTGGTAGCTATGACGCTTTTGGCAAAATCTTGTTTGAGTTGCTAGGGCATAATATCAAAGCCCAGACTGAGATTTTTTTCATTTATTCTGAGAATTTATACCATTTGGGCCATTCTAAGACAATACATCCTAAGACACTTTTTATTTTTTAGCCATAAAATTTTTGGTTATTATACAGAATTTTTAACATATAAGCATGCATAGATAATTGTAATATGCAGTCTATTTCTTCATAAGTACACTTGTATATATTGTATATAATTTATATAGTATGTAATATATTTACTGTACATTTATACAGTATGCTGTACTATGCCCTTTTTTCTTAGTACATTGCAAAACTCTTTGTACTGGCTAAACAACAAGAAACAATAGAAAATGTTATTTATTTATTATGCCTCTTGGGCTTGCTATGTAACTACTTTTTTTCCTCTTTTAAATCTATTTAATGGAAGTAAGAGTGCCACACAATTCTAAAAGTGGAAAACCTGAACAATGAACTGTACAAATAGGTGTACTGCAACACGACAATCTAACACCTAACCTCAATATCGTAAAAGCATTTTACAGACTTGATCTGCATATTTATCTATTCCCCTTTCAATATGGAAAAATGGAGTAGCTTTTGAAAATACACTGTTAATTGTTCTCAAACATCTGTTGAATAACTCTTGAGAAAATCTGAAATCAAAAGGGTACCTTTAATAGATGGTTTCTTTTTTATATCTCCCTCATACACACATTCATAAATATATATTGCATACGTCAATGCCTAAAACTAACAGGAAACTTCCAATCACTTTGAGTAGAAACTGAATTTTATTCCTAAAGGCACAAACTTGCAGATACTGCCTGCACTGAAAATGAAGCTAACAAAAGTTTCCAAATGAGAAGGAAAAAAAAGAAACAATTCTTCACACAATAAACATAAACAATAAGGTACAAAAACATATGCACACACAGAGACAGAGGAAGCCTGTCTATAGTAAGAAATTATTTAGACTAACATTTCTGGTTGGTTTTCATCCCACCAGAACCCTATAAACAAAATTATAACCATGTATTACAGGCTGCCTACTTACTGTTAACACACACTTAATCCTGCCAAGGCCAGTTCTACAGCAAACATTATCAGTGTGCAAACCACAAATGAACAAAATTACCATCTGCACACTGAAGAACAGAATTGCAAACATAATTATATCTCTTACATCTAGTAAGTACACAGTTGTTTAAAATTTGGACTTACAACCTGTTTTTCAAATAATGGCTTCAGTCTGCTTCCAAGTCACCAAGCTAATGGCTGTAATAAGTAGCTATACCTCTTAATCAGAGAATGTCACAATAAGCATAGTGCATCTATCTATCTAAGCTTTTTTGGCCATGTTACTATGGTTTATGAGCAGTTTTACCACCCATATGTTATGCTGTCATGTTCTTCTAAAAGCTGGTTATTAGGATTAAATGGAGAAAGTGAAATATGAATGCCTGTATAAATTGCAGAGATGAATGCTGCTAAAAGCAAGGTGTCCTAGGTCAGAGGAAGACATGTGATATGTTGCAGGGCATGCCACTTATTTCAGCAGGAAACCCACACAATTTGCTTGAACTCTGTCAGGCTTTCTGACTCATTGCCACAGTTTGGCTTCATATGGAAAACAACAGCTGATCTTCATTTGTTTCTACCCTAACACGTACCATGGCCCAAAACACTAGAATCAATCCTTCTTCTCACCAATTTTAAAGCCAGATGCTGTAATGACTGTGTTATTCATCACATTAAGACCACTATACCTCATGAAAAATTATTGATATCCCTTCCTGACCTTAACAACACATCAAAATTCAGAGGACTACTTTCATTAGAACAAAAAGTTCACAATGAAATCTGGCATCCTCAGATGCAGACACCTTCACGTTTGGTACAAAACAGAAGAGATGCACAATGGGGTATAACTAGAAAAGAAAAGAAAATCCCAAAAACCCCAAACCCACAAAGAACCTTGGATGTGCAAGCAACAATGAATTAGGACTTGCATAAGAACCAATACTGTAAGGCTGTTTGCGGTGATGGAGGGACAATTCTCTACCTGTGACATTTTTGCAGAAGGAAACAGGAAACAATTACTGTGCTCTATTCAGCATTGAGGCGGCCACAGTTGATGTTTTGGTGCATTGCACTTGCAGGAAGTGTGGAGAAACTGGAGAGAATGTATAAGAAAGCAACATATTTAAGACAGCTCCTGAAGGTCTGATCAGGAAGGAGAGACTGAAAAGTGGGGTTTCGTTGTAAAAGATGAGAGCTTTCTGAGAGAAAAAGGTTTTTATAAATGAGGATAGTGCTGGTTTTCTCTGTATCTGGACAAAAAAATCACTGATTTAACCTGCAATTAAAAAAAACCCAAAAAACAACAACAAACAAACAAGAAAAAGGAAAAAAGTGAAAAAAGTAATGATGTTATAATTATGATTAGTAAGAAAGCAGACCTTCCAACTGAAAGGATCACAAAACAGAGAAATACACTACTGCATGCAATCCACTTCACTGCAGATTTTTAAGGAAGAAATTCTGTAAGAGATAAGGTAGCCATAAATAATTCACCCCAGCGGAACTAGATGACCTTTAGAGATCCCTTCTAGCAGAAGCAGTGTAAGAACCATGGTGGTCCTCAAGGCAAATGGGAAGAGATGAGCCCCTCTCCTCCTGTAGCATGGCTTTCCATCCCAGATGAAGAAGAAGGACTGGTAGGGCTTGGTGCTCCCATCCAAGGGCTTAGAGGAGTCACTCTCACAACTTCTCTACCCTCCAGTCTTGTATTTCTGAGACTGACAAGATAGGGTGGCATAACAGAGCTGAATGAGAGAATTTCCCTTTCCCTGCACACAGCAGAGTCAAACAACGTAATTTCTTCAGAAGTCCCTCTGTGAGCACATCATCCAAAAGCCATCTGCCAATTCCTAGAGCTGCCTTCCTGTAGCCCTCCTGATTCTCCCTGCAGCTTTTGCTGCAAGTCTCTGCCATGGCCTTCCAAGCCTTCTCAAATCTTTGCATGGACAACAGCTCCCTTTGGACTGTGGGGAGCAGTCTCCAGCTCTTGTAGGAAGCAGGCTACATATAGCAGCTAGATGACCTCTTGATGCCTATCCTGACAGCAAGACTGAGATCCATCCATGGTACACTGTGGTGTATTTATCAGTAAAACACAAGCTAAAGCACTTCTGTGACAATTTTTGCTACATTGCTGGAATGGCAATGTCATAACTGGAAGTTCACAGACTTCTCCAGGGTGAACTCCACTCTGTTCCCAAGTTTTACTATCCTTCCTTTCAGATGTACACATCTTTAAATGTCTCTTCTCCTACTGTAGGAGGAAAGATTCCTTCAAAAGAACATAAAGGCTATAAGTTGAGAAGAGACTTTTCTAGTAGCTGCCTTTCAGATTCTGGAAAAGGCCTTTGGCCAAAACTGGTCATGTCCAGTTCCCGGAAGTTTTAATTCTGCACATGATGGGCAGCCCTGTACCAGAGGCAATGTGGCAATGTGTAGACAAACAGCATCCATACCAGTCTTCTGGTGACCTTTTGTGCTGAATGAGCCCACAGCTGGCTGCTGAAGTAAATGGGATGCCAGCTGACGATGCACAGCACCAGCGCTGTGTGCTCGCACTGCTGCACCTACTAATGAGCTAGGCTGCTGCGCTCTGCGGTAGCTGAAGTTTCTATGGAGCTTTCATCTTCAGCTTCAGTAAGTTACAATAATCCAGCCTGGTTGTGCAGAACGTGTTCATCACTACCGCTAGATCGACGCCAAAGAAAAGGGAGCATAGCTTCTTGAACAGCCAGAAGTAGAATAATTAATTTCTGACTATTTCTGGCATCTTGGTATTGAAGTACCAGCTAGATGAGAATGCTGCACAGAACTCATAATGCTTTGAAAAAGGAAGGTCAAGTGCTTTCCCAGAGAAAAGGGGTCAGTGCCTCTTCTACTTCCACCAAATCACTCACACTAGATACATTGCTATGCTGTGGCTTGGATACACCACAAGCCAGCCACTCTTGCTGAGTAATTTAACAGGGTATTGTGATCTACACGTCAAAAGCAGTAGGAAGATCAAGTATGGATGTTAATATGATTTAAAAGGTACTTTGCAGTAGCAACAGCTAGAGACACAATTAGGTCCCTGTCTCTGCTAGTCAAGGAAATATAATGGAAGATTAGTATAAGTAATTACATTACACTGGTCAAAATAAAAGAGCTAAGCACTGCATTTTCTTTCATGTTTGTACTCATTTGCCTGCTTGAAGTGGCAGTTCCTTAATGCCTTAGCTGTGATAATACACTGTGGAAGCTTTATTGCAGATGTACCTTTACCATTTTGTTCACTTCTTGTGAAACAAAACTAAATAATGGCAGCACGAAATGGTACTTTGCAACATATGCTGGAATAAACACCTCTCTGATACACAACAGCCAAACATTATGATGGAGATGCATGAGAGGATGAGCAATCTTCAGCACCCTAGTGGTAGCTAAGTACCACCTTGTAGTGATGTGACAGCCTAAAATGTTCAATATAAACCATCTTGGCTGTTGGGGAAAGAAAAAATCCCATCTCAGAAAATTAATCCTTAAAGCGGTAAACCCCCCACATTTTCCAATCTCCAGTGTTCCTATGAGACTGCCTGCCTCATTAGTGTGTACTAAAGCAAACAGAGGTTCAGCATCAGCCAGAGGTAGCTGCTGGCTTTTCATCCCAACTGGAGGGGAGGAAGGGAGGGAGGGAAGGACTGGCTTTTCCCAATGACAGAATTTAGAATATGAGCTGTGGAGAGGCACATGTGCACAGTATTAACAACAAAACACAATTACTAGGATGTTTTTCCCTCTGATGTCAGGCAGTGAAAAAGAGTTTCACATACAGCAGGACAAACATCTGACCATCCATGGAGACCTCAAGACCTGCAGTACTTCCTGCAACAAATAATACCCTGTGCTGCAACAACCTCGAGTCAGTGTATGTGACTGATGCGCACATGGTACTCATACAGCCAGATGTGGTCAGGGCATGAGAACTCTTATCCTGAGCAATGTTCCAAAGGGTGCCTCTCTGCCTTACTCATTCAGGCCTTTCTGGGATAAAACTGCCTCACAGTATTCAGAGAGGATAGAGGACCTTTGTCCCCCTGCTGTGGCCTCCTGCTTTCTGTTACCAGCCGCAATTGCAGTGCTGGTATGAAGCCACAAGCAGGCTGGCAGAGTAATGCCCTGCACAAGATGGCTGGACAAAGGTGAGCCAATACAGCCCCCATACCGTTCCCACTCCACTGAAGCAGCAACTGTGACTTGCAGCCATCGGCAGGCACAGCCATCAACACAGAAGTCCCCAAGGAGCAATTCAGATTTTAGAGATCCCAGGCATGTCAGGAGAACACACACATTCTTCTACACCCCTTGGAGCAACAACACACAAACCTCATTGCAAACCTCATTCCTAAGAATATCCTTCTACCCATCAAGGCTTATAAATGAGCTCAGCATAATCCAGTTCTACTGGTGATGGTCCACTGGGCATCACTTTTTTAAATGCTGCCTGAGATTAAGAGTTCAGGTTGCTTCCTCAGCCCATGAATTTCATGTAGCATTACCAAGCAGTATTCAGTAAATCTTCAGCTGCTACTATAAAATGAAATAAAATGACCAATAAGCACTATTTTTAACCACAAAACGTCTTACTCATTATGCAAGATATGCTTCTGCCATTCTCTGAGGGAAAAATGCCTAATTATTTACATTATATCTCACTGGAAATACAACAAATAAAACAAGAAAAGCTATCGAAGGATGAAAATATGGCAACATGTGGTACAAGGGCTGACCTTAGGAGAGAGAGGTATTTATTCTGAAGATAGGGAGTTTTGAGAAAAGCACTGCCAATTAAGAAAACTGTCTGTCTCAAGGAATACACATCTACCTAAATAATATTTGCTTAAGCTTAACCCATACCGTTCTGTTTGTGTGTGCAGGGATGGAGAACAGTGGCATACAAGAGGGATGAAATCCTGACTTCTCCTCCACAATGTACTTTCTGCTGCTCTTTGGGACTATAACTCAGTGCAATTCAGAAAAGTATTTTTCTCAAAACTTTTAGTGGCTGTCACTTATGTCTGAACATATGGTCAGTCTGACAAAATATTTAGCAGCCTTATGGCTTAATACCTGCATGCTGATATATATGCTGATCTTAACAGGCAATGGTATAAACCCCTATATTTTTAGCTTTCTGCTGATTCCCTGTCATTTGCACACATTTACACAAAGAGGTACATACTGAGAAAAAAAATAGTAATAATAATAAGTAATGACATCGCATTTCTGCAAACACAACAGGCAGCTGTTTCTGAGGAAACCTCTGTGTTCTCCTCTACACAATGTCCAGAACAGCTGCTACCTACTAGTAGTCTATAAAGCTGCACACCCATAAATGTGCTGGATGTGCTTGGCTGTCTATCAGATATGCATAAAGGTAGTGGTGTGGTGCACATTAGAATTCATTACTGCACTTTCTATGGTGCTGGATTTTTTTTTTCCCCCAGAGGTATATTCAGGCCAAATCAATGGCCTCCAGGAAGGGTAGATGATGCTGTGCACAGCTTGGAAATCCATTCATGAGGGAGAGTGACATGAAAGATGTATTTAGATAGCTGCACTTTCTGGGGCCACAGTTGTCATTTTTGTGGAGAGGCACCTGTTAGATCAGAAGTGCTTACCAGATTTGACAAAATGGGGTGTAAGTGGACATGAAGCCTTAAAAATCTATACTTAAAATTGAAAGAGCAATTGTTTAAAGGGCACCACAGCCATCATTCCTACACAAGCTGTACAGCACTGGGAAGAACACTGATGCACTAAGATTAGTGTGAAAGGTTCCTAGTAATGACTACCTGCTAAATACAATGCCATTAGAGAACAATTTCCTATTAATTAAATGCAAATACTTTGATATGTGACTGAGCACATTACATTACATAGTATTAGCATATTAAGTACAATTTAAGCCCTGTTGTCAAGCATCTGAATTTTTATCTAAAATGGCAGTCGGGCATAATACAGTATTTCCACACTGGGGGCAGGAAGGGGGACTGGAAAACTTGGTGAGGCGTGAAAAATTGAATTTCAGCAAGGCAATGGAAAGGACATTTTTGGGCAATTACAGCGCTCCAGTGTTTGCCATCCGCAAAGGCTGCAGTCATCTGCAGCGACAGCGTCGAACACGGCTCCCCCAAGGCACGGCACTCCAGTTAAATCAATTTGTCAGGAGCAGGGCTGCTGCCTCCCTACTGCAGAGGAGGCCCACCGGAGCGGGGGACAGCTGGGGCACACAGCTGTCTCTCTGCAGCAGATCAATTAGAACATCAAAATTCATCTGCTAATTAGCAAACATGTACAGAGGGGAAAGGAACCTCCCTTAAATGAATCATTTCCATGTAGTAATGAATTCAGTGACATCCCACATTTAGAACCCAGCCCAACAAGAAGAGACACAGCCACAAGAAGCACCAGCTAGCACGATGAGACAATTTCGTTATTGCAAAAGGTGATCCTACTGCTGAGGTGAAAATAAAACTCCCTACAACTAAAAATTTGCACTTCCAATATCAGTGAAAGAAGACCCACATCTAGTAGAGCTAATAATGTCTGATCACATTGTAAACATTGATCACTGTAAGATTGTACTGAGAGCAAATACAAGTGGGACCAGGAAAAATATAAATCACGGTCAGCCTGACATGCTGCTTGCTTTGGAACATGCTGAAAGTCCCTTGACTTCTGTGATTGAGAACTGGGCTTCAGGTCAGCAGTTTTTATCCTTGATTTTATTTATTTTTATATTCAACCTTTGTGTTGTTATTAGAACAACACTTACTGTTTATTCACATGTTGCAATGTTGCTGAGGGTGTTTTTAAAAGAGAACTTGGCCAAGTCAGCTGCTGCTCCAATGCCATTTCAAGGCTTAGCAGGACAAGGTCACTAATTTTTTTTTCTTTTTTTTTTCTGACAGCTTTAGCTTGTTTGGCACAGATATGAAAACACAAACCAACAGTAACACTACATTGTCCATCAGAGCTCAGAGCGTAGCTGTTAATTCTTGCACACAGAGCTCCCAAACCTAGGAGAAGCCAGATAGATTGACTGGTAATACACAGAAAATTGATTTCTTCAGTTGGGAAGAGCCCCACTAACCTCCTTTGTTACTTCCAATGCCTTGCCCATCACAGCCTAATTGCAATGGACTTGAGCAACTCTCCTTTGGATACAAAGCACAAACCCTTTATTCTTGAAAGTTTGTCTGAGAATGCTTGTACAATGTGTATTATCGTTGTAAGTGCTCAAGGAAAAGAGAACAACGGTGCGGAGAGGACTAAGACAAAATGACCTCCCAGAAACAGTAAAGGAAACTCCAAATCTGGCATCTGCAATAACCCTACTGCTCATCTAAGCAGCTGACCCACTAAACTCAATACATTTTCCCAAGGAGTTAACTTTTTTAAGCTCTGTTTTCCTACAACTGTATGTTGTACGTACAGTAGGAACCCACAACTGTAAATTTGATTTTCAGGCCATTTAGCATCAGATAACCAACTGCAAATCATTATTTCGAAACAGATTGCTGTAACCCGCAGCTTATGAAGCCACAACACAGAATTCCTACTTGGAAACTATATTCTTTAACCTGACAAACAGGTGCTAACTGCATACCTTGTTCTCAGATCTAAAGTTTCTCACCAAGATCTTTCCCTTTTTATTCTTTTAAGGACACTCATAAAAACCAAAACTATGTTAGATGGCTGAAAACACAGAGCCACACAAGAATGTCGGTATGTGAGGAGCTGAACTCTCCAAGGGAAGGCTATGAAATGTTATTGCCAGCTCTGCTGCAGTAAGACAAACTGCCACAGAAAGCCACGTCCATTCTCATCTATTGAGGGAGGTCAGCTGAAAATAAGTCACAGAGGAAGTCAACCAAGATAGTAAAGTGCCTCCACTTGCCTTGCAATAACGAGGCGTGTGCATGAAAAATGTTTAATAATATGAGGAAGCTTTATCACCACCCTCACTTCTTTTCAAATCCTTCACTGGACTTTCATCTTGCACAATTTCCATTACTCCCAATGATGCTAATGCATGAGCTGGAAGAGTGTGACCCACCAAGTATTACAGCTTTAAGCTGCCATTTAGTATCAAATTTCCTTCTTAAGTGAGGATTGCTGAATACGTGAAGCACAGAGCTGTAATATATACTCCATTAAAAGCAGTCCAGAGAATGTGACATTCTTCTTATCATATTACCTCAGTTACTGACAGAATAATATAATTATGATTCACATTGGAGTGGCCTACAGAATGGATTTAATCAAATTTTAATATAAAATACGGCCACTTAGAGCATATTCCATTCAGAAGCTTGTGCAGTCAAGACGCTGCGTAGGGAGGGGAAGTGCAGTTATCATTCCCAGTAACAGGACAACAATTGCTTTTAAGTCAAATATGGCATCAGGATGGTTAAGCACACATTTAAGGATGCATTGGTGTCACTGCTATTGTGCTGTACTCTGTATATAATTCAGCATGGATGACTGCTGTGTCACTTTCAGTCCCTTAAGCTTACAACACAAAGACCTCAAAGAAATTGGTATCTCAGTGTGTCTAGCAAGGAATACATAATTCATTCACTGAGAAAAACTCCCAAGCTTCCTACATTCATGCAGACCAAGTGGTTGGATTCTGTTCCGAAGGACATTAGTGCAAATTCAGAGCATAGTCATCAAAAGCACACCAGTTCTGACTGCATTGGTATCTCCTGATTGGATTATAAACAGATGACTTAGAAGTTCAGTGTATTGCATTGATTAGATCTTGAGGAACTCCAAATGCAAGGAGATACTGTGATAAGTGTGTAAAATTCTCATCTCATGGATAGATTTTTAGAGAATCCACTTGGGAACTCTGGTTTCAAGTGTTCAGATATGAAACTAAATACAGAAAAGGCACAAAGGATACAAGAGATGAGAGGTACTAGATACAAAAGGCATTTTGCATGAGTTTAGGCTCATTCTGCACATATTCTGCAGCACAGAAACTCAGGTTTGCTGCTCTTCAGTTTTAAGGCTCTAGCAAGGCATTCACACTCTGGTAAGAGGAAGAGCTGTGCCAAGCTAAAATTTCAGTGCCAGCTACCTTTTAGTTTACTGCATCTAAGGGTCCACCCATGCACTTTACAACTATTCACATTTTATCCATTTGACTACGACATCCTAGCTGTTTATGCGTTTTTCTTCCTGAAGGTAGATTAAGCCCACGAATTCCCTGAATATCATTAATGGGTTTTGTTGTTGTTTTGTTTTGTTGGAGTTTGGCTTTTGGGGTTTTTTTCGTTTGTTGCTTTTTTTAAAAACCCAGTCCATCTGCTAGTCTCCTAGGGCTCTCATCACAACCCTAACTGCCTCAGAGCATCTGCTTCCTTTATTCTCTCCTTACAATAGATCCAATTGCACTTTTCCCTTTGCTTTCTTCTGTTAACTTTTTGTTGGTTTCTATCTGCTATGTCTGATCATCTTTGTCCATTCATAGAATTAGCACACAGTTTGGTTGAAAGACACCTTAAAGACCATGTAGTTTCAATCCCCCTTCCATGGGAAGGGACACCTTCCACGAACTAGAACAAACAGGCTTCTCAAAGCACTATCCAGCCTGGGATGAGGCATCCACAACTTCTCTGGGTAACCTGCTCCAGTATGTCACCACCCCCACTGTAAAGAATTTTTTCCTTACATTTAATCTAAACCTATCCTCCTTCAGTGTAGTATCACTACAGATCCTTGTGAGAAGTCCCTCTCCAGCTCACTTGTAGTCCTTTAGGTACTGGAAGGCTTAAGTCTCCCCAGAGCCTTCTCTTCCCCAGCTTTCTCCATCTTCTCATCTCAGCCAAAACAGAGCATCAACCCCTCCTCCCTGACATTATAAGTCTCGCTGATTTTCAGGTCATGAAGCCTGATGTCTCTTTGCCTATTAGAAATTCACGCTTGCATTCCTTTGCCCCTGTGCATGCAGTTGAAGATCATCCCTCTTTCCCACTTTTTTCACTCTGAATTCACCTGTTCTTTTCCCTCATTACAAAGTACGGGAACTGTCCAGATATCCCACTTCCCATAAGCATTTTTACAAATATTGTTTCAAACCCTCATTTTTAACCTCTTGCAGTCTGGCTTTTCACTGAAGGCTTTACTATCTTCTTTTTGGTGAGGTTTTTTTTTGGTGTGGTATCTTTGCTAGTTTTTACAGCTCTCAGTACACTCAGGATTTGAAGAATTGTTATCTTCTTGTGGTTATGACAGACCCTTCTTCAGATTTTTCACATTTCACTCCCTACCCCTACCTAAGCAGTGAAAGAAGCTGGCAGGTGAACAGGAAGGGACAGACTCAGCCACACCAAGTGCATGAGACATAAAGTCCTTTATCCCATCTAGGGGAGGAAAACACGGAAGGGAAAAAAACAGAAAGGCAAAGATAAGAAAGATAGGGAAATAAAGAAAAGGACAAAGAATCTAAGAAATTCAAGCACAGTTAGAAGATAAGAATAAAGGAATGAAAAGTGAATGCAGTAAAGACTGAAACAGAAAAAAAAAATAGAGGGGGAAATATTTGAAACTTAAAAGAATATTTAAAAATCCCTAAAATTAGGTAGGTAAGCTCAGCTACAATTTTAGGAAAATAAATACAACCCCCTAAAATACAATGAAATGCCAATGAAAATCACCTTGTCTTAGCAGGAGGCATATAAAATACAAAATATTTCTGAAGTTTTTACTAATCTTTCTTATTCTTGAAAACAGGGAAGGAATGGGTTTGGTTTGATCAGCTATTCCAAGTCAGTGGTGCAGCTCTACAACCATGGCAACAAAGAGCTGACTTCCTGCTGCCAGGATCTCACATGGGAGCTGCAAAGGCAGCCAGCACTGGGATCATGATCGGCACCGAGAGAAGCGCTGAGGTTTCAGAGCTCTGTTACAGCACAGCTACTTCTTGTGTTTGTTACCCCGCATGCCAGTCACAGTAGGCCTCACTTGGTTTAGGATTATTTTCCAAGGGATTTACAATTGTAACAGCTTTTTAAGTCTATCAGTATCATACATTAAAAATAATTTTTTTCTCCTCAGAGCTAGACAAACAGCTAAGGAAAACCTGTTTTGTTTAAAAACATGTATCTTAACTCCAGACAGAATATTTTTTTTTCCCAAGTTATTAAAAATAAACAAGAAAACCACTGTATTTTAACTGAAGAGTGGCTTCAAAGACCAACGCAAGAGTAGTATAGATAACTTCAAACAAAATATAATCTATTGAGCTGATGTCTACATAAATTCTATTTGATTAAAATAATACTTAGTTGTTAATATATAAACATATAATTTATAATGAAGACGGATGTCAATATCTATGTCAATATCTATGTCAATATCTATACTATTTATAATGAGGACGGACCATTAAATACTGTGATTATTGTCAGAAATATTTCAACAAACAGAAGTGTGTTATACAAAATTAAAATATTAGCTAGTCATCTTCAAATTTAATGTAGGATATCCAAATCTCAAGATCATTATTTTTTCAGGTAGAAGATTGAGTTTTTGGTTTGCTTCCTAATTTACATGTTTTAGAATAATCTACAATATAACTATGGCACTTCCATCAGTTCCAGAAATATGCCCTTTCTGTACTACCTTTCCATTTATCAAGGTCATGATGAATACAAAAATCAAAACTATTATAAATTATCACGATAAAGCCATTGAATATATCAGAAGTGGAGTAAAGAAAGATGCTGAAGTAATCTGTCTTGCCAAGTGGAATGACAGAAAAGGAGCAGTGCAGGGGGCAATGCTATGCATGGAAGAGAAATCAATGGAAGGGTCTCTGTTTCCCTGACTGCTTGGTATATTATCCTGCACAGTTCTCTCTAGTAGGTTAATACTGTGCTGTCACAACCATGATAGCCTTGATGATTGTATTGACAAGAAATCATGATCTACAGCAGATCTGCTTTTACGGAATGGCCGGATAAGCCCTTCCATTAACAATACTAATCAGATAAAGTATTCCTAATGGATGACCCTGCATCTGGTTAGAGTCAACTGTTCTGTTTAGTATCTATATGCTGTGTTTTTCATCCGAGATCAAGATGTCACTGCTAAGAATTTATACACTAGGTTTGGAAAATTATTTATAATTTCTCTCTACATCTGCTGCAGCTTTGGAAAACACACAGCTAGTTCTTTGTTCCTGTCATTAAATCAGATTATTCTCATGCATTGCTAAAGGTTTCCATGACCCAAAAACAAACAAGGGACCAACACGTAAAAACTCATGAGGAATTATTTTAAATTTATGTATTCACTTTTTGCTCCTGGTGTAAAGGAGTTATCTATTAAAATGTGTCCTGATAATCACACTTCTAGGTAAAACGTATTATGAAACTAAAGGTATAACATCCATTTGATGATAAGTTGCATAAAACCATAGTGCTCTGAGCCCTAATCTCTTCATGCAGCTATAAAATGTTTCAAGTACACACTGTTTACAGGCAGTTAAGAGATAGCAGTGATAAATCCCCTCTCAGAAAAAAACCACTTGTTCTGTGAGATTTATACAAATGAGAGAAATCTTAAGAGGTGCAACATCCACAAAATTTACTTGCCAAGAGATTCCCCATGCTCTTCTCCATGAAAAGAATGGCATCTGTGCCAAAGTGAGGATAAAAACGGTTTTCCTTCAGTCCTGTGATGGGTTTACCACCAGCTAAAGCTTTTACAGCAGTTGTCCTTAGTCAGTGAAAATCTCCCTACCGGCAGCACAGATAACAGAACTTGCTTGGCTTTTTTCTCTTGCAGTATAACACTGCAAAAAAGAGAGCAAAACATCACCAATTTGTACTAGCATTATTTTATACCTATCTTGTGGAGTCAGTCCAAAATCTGTTATAATCTGGACATAACAAGAAATTGGAACTGAAGTCACATTGTTTTGATCCTTCCCACTTTAGCATTTGTTTCATAGAAGTGTATCGTCGTCTCTGCAGACTGTGGCTGGCTTTAAATTTAAAGCAAAATTTAGGGCTCTTCCAATGTGGCTCAGAAGACAGATTTTTTTGCTTCAATATTGCAAGATTTACAGTAGAGACACAGGGGCATGTCTCTCTACAGGCTAACACAGAAATTAAAGCTGCAAACTGTTCAAAGAATTTATCCCATTTCAACTCACTGGCTTGTCTCCTATAATTTCTTTATTTTTCCTCTAGATCAAACATTACTTGCTACTCTATTAGGTTGAACTAGTAAGATACTCTTAAAAAGCCAAGTTACAAGAAAAGCTAGCAGAATTCTTAAACCCCCATTTCTAGGCAAATCCCCAGTTAAAAGCTTCTTCTCTTCAATGAGGATGTTGAATACTGAGGGACAGTTTCTTACTAGCAGGGGCCTTGGAAAGTCAAAAGCTCCCCTCCACCCATGGATCTCTTATGTTTTAGATGCAACTGCGATGTGCAACTCACTTATGAAAGAATACAAACCGTGCCCTAAACCTCCATTGCTTCGGTATTAAGAACTTGAGCTGCATGAACTGGGAAGAAAATGGGCTTTTAGAATACCAGTGATTTTCAAACATGTTTTACTCTGGCCGCTGCAAAGTTCTGGAACCGAAATGACTTATACCCAGCAGTATGAGCAATGCTGAATATTGCAAGGCTAACTCATAGAGCACACTTGTTTACTCACATACTGTACAAAGAAGCTAAATGCCATTTTCCTATCAGGTTACTAATCTCCTCTCTATAAAAAATGAACAGACAATGCAATTTCATCCCTTAAAAGTGGCTTTTGCCAACCTGCAAATCTCAATTTCACTTTCAATCAATGCAAACTTTGGGTTTTTTCAAGAGTTATCTCCACCTCCCACCAAAACAATGCTGTGCCAAAGCTTTTACAAGGATTACTTGATCTTTTTTAGGTGCAATAAGGTTGGATGACCTTTCAGCTTTAATGCTTTGATCTAAATATTGTCATGCCCTGTGTAATTCTGATGTGGTCTAGTGCCACACAGAAACAATGCCTGGGGTTATTTCTGTGTATCTTTTTGCCAAATTATGCTGCCTTCCACCTGTGGCTGGAAACAGCTGCCAAGTAACTTTTGAGCTCTCATATCTCTTCTCCGTGATTCATCTATTTTTCTTTAAACTTCAACAACTTTAAGCCTTACAGAATGCAGCTCTGCAGGACCATGCCAAAAAATACGATAAAACAGACCTTAACCCAGCACAGTTCATTTGGCTCCATTAAGGACAGAGACAGATCCATACAGTATAAATGTTTGTCCTTAACTTTCTCTGGTACTTTTCAGCCCCAAGGCACAACAAGAGGGTGGATAATTCAAGAAATAGGAGAGTTTTGGTAGAAGGAGGATTTGAGCTGTCAATTTCTACAGTTTCCAATGTTTTAAGGATTTTTTTCTCCCTAAAATAACAAAGTAACAAACCTTTTACAAATAAGCCAGGCTTGCCTACCCTGCCTTTATGAAGAGCATCAAAAAGCACAGACTATAAAAAAGCCAGAGGGCAGCTGCAGCTTGGTGTCAGCTCAGCCATTCTTGCCTGGGTTTCTGCCTGAGCACTGAGCCCGGGAGCAGCATATGGCAAAGGACCAAGCAGTCCCAGGAGGACTAGGCTGGAGAGGACCAAGCAGTCCCAGACTTTTTATGGGGTGATGGGTGGAATCAGCTCCAACACACCAACTGCTGCAACCATGCTGTTCCATGAGTGCTCTTCAAAACTAAGATCATACATACAGAAAACTATTTTTCACCTTCTGTAGGGATAGGAAAGTACACAGTTGAAGAAGTGTCTCTCATAACCTATAAGCATCTTCTGACCTTTGCTTAAAGGCAGGTGCTTTCATTAAGGAGCCGAAAGCAGCATTTGTTTCAATAAATTCATGGGAGTAAGTTGTCAGGAATCCCTCTGACTATTCTTACCAGTAATATGGCACCACAGTGTTACCTAGCTGCTGCTTCAGCTCTAATAGTTCTGTGATTTAACTGTGAGAAATTCTCAGCCTCAGTCATTCTGCTCTCCTGGCACCATAAGCACGTACCCCAGAGTTTAATTACTCAGCTAAAATGCCACTGTCATCCTATACATATAATGTAAGAAAAAGGTGATTTCCACAAAGGAACTCATCTATTCATTTCCTTTCAGGGCCTTTCCTTTAATTTGTTGCTCAGCTGTCCTTTTATTTTTATTAGACTCGCTGCGTTAGCAATTGCAAAATGATTTCAGGTTAGCATGGCTTCCCCACCCCACACCACCCCCCAGAAAAAAAAAAAGATAGATTGCCAGTGGTAGTAGCGAAAGGATCTTTAGGAAAAGGGGAGAGTTTTGCTTTGAGGCTGGCATTATTTAGGTTATTTAGATAACCTGGTGGCTTCAGGCAACATCACAAAATGAAATTATATGGTTTCAGTAAAATGAAAGGAGGAAAGTCACCAATATCACAGCAGTGCTCCAGTAAAATGAAGTACAATTAAACTCCATGAGCTGCAGCTTCCCTACCTGCATTCAGAGTGGTCTGCAACACCTACAAGCCCCAGTCACTTGAACTGAAATAATGTTTTCCTGCTCAAGACTGCTGCCAAAGGCTATGATCAGACATGAGCACATTCCATGAAGATGACAGTTACTTGAGATGACAGCTACTTTGAGGGAAACAAAGTCTGGGCTGATGTCCTCTCCAGGCAATCCCAGTGATTTCAGTGCATAATTCAGGTAAGAGCAACCTCCTATGGGTTCCATGCCAAAAAA
>VYZP01069712.1:15442-31195 GCA_013400635.1 Hypocryptadius cinnamomeus | reverse complement strand
GAAAAGCAGGTTTAAAGGAGACAATAGTTAACTTTCAAAATATGAATAATTTCATGACATTCATTACTAGAATGATAAAACATCTAGGAGTGATCTAGGCTAAAAATACAGAAACAGCTGACAAGGACCTCTTGCTGCAATATTGTAATTCATTTTGCAAGCCCTTAATTTGCTGTAGAAATCTCTCAAATTTGCAAACTAGAAGCACACACATCTTAAAATATACCCTGGCACTTCTTCCTTACAGGAAAGAGCATACTCAGAAAGTGCCCACAAGATAAGCAATAGGGAAAAAAATCAGATGGGAATGGGATTCATGATGGAAATCAAGTTGTAACACTGGTACTTTGGCAGTTTGACTAGGTTTAATTAGCATTTTGTTAAGTGTTATAGGTATGAAAGCAACTTCATTCCTGCACGGAATAACATCTGTGGAATTTTTGTAGAGACAATGCTAAACCAAAGGAAACCAATTTTCTTCATGTTCTGAAAAGTATTTCCAGAAAAGCTTATTCATCAACAATTTGCATAGTCTTGTAGTGTATACATTCAGCGTGCATGGAAATGTTACCATACATAAATGTCTATTATATTTGAGTCTTGGAGACTCAAAAGGTAACTCAAAGTAATTCCATTCCAATTTTGTTCCAGTAGTACGACTGGGAAAGAATGTATACTTCAACAATAGATTAACAATTGTATTATACTATACACACAGCACTTAATATATCAAAGATGACTGAGAGCAACATTTAGATTTCATTAAACCCATTTAAGATGATCATTTTTCAAATTTAATATCATAAAAGCAAAACCCCTTGTACAGCCTTATAGAATAAATAAGGGGAGACAGTACAGTGAATATTATAAGTCTCAGTTACCAAAAACACTCTAGAACTTGTTCCAATAAAAATGGAATACATCAGCAAATTGAAAGAATTTATGTACAGGTAATACCTGTTACATTGCATTTTTCAGACTATTTCACTTTTTAATCTCAGACACTAAATGCTTGAAAATGTTTATGCTGAAATACAAGTGCTCTGCAAAGTAATTTCTATCCATTAACTGAAATTTTAAAAAGCATTACAAACAAAAGAATTAACAGACTAAGCTAAAAGAAAAACAGCACTAAGAATTAGGAAGCAATGACTTACTGAGTATTAAGCAATAAATGCTAATTAAGATGCATCATAAACATTTTTACTGCACAGGATTCTGTACTTTCAATATTGTTATTGAGCGTAATGGTGTTTTTCTGAACTGGCTACTTTCCACTGCCACCTGTATTTTTTCACTGCTCAGAACAGGAAAAGCCATTTTCCTGTTTCCTCTATTCCCAAACAAATTCTCCATTTCAAATTAACAGGTGCTCTCATGTGTCTGCACACATGCACACACCTCAGGGAAGCAAGTATTCTAAATTGCGGAAAAATTCTAAAATTAGCCAGAAGTGGTTATTTAAGAGGATGGTAACATTTCTGAGTAGAAATGTTGAAAGAAAGCATTTTTTGTTGCTATGGCAACTTCCCATCTAGAAGTGATGACTCCAGAGTAATTCTAGTCCTGAATCACTGGACCATTTATCCATCAGATTTCCTCCTCCTTCCTACCATCAAGCATGATCACCCCTGTTTTTCAGTCATGCTCCAGTCAGCCAGCACATAGCAGAAAGCTGCCAGAATAATTTCTAAACCATTATTTCAGTGCCACGCAGCTGTACCCAATGACCTCTGCAGCTGGCACTATGGTGCTACCATGGAAGAGCCGGCCTCCAGGACTTGCAGAAAACATTGGATAGAAGGGCACCCAGAAAGTGAGTTAAGTCAACTTAAGCAACAAAGCTCAGCAATTTTAACCACATCTCTTAAAAAAAGGTAAACAAATTCAGACTAACAATTGTATATTCATCTGCTAAAGATTTCAAGGTAACACTTTCTATAAGAGTACAGTGCTTTTGAGTTCAGATGGAAGAGCCAAGCTCAGCTTCCTCCTCCCAGTAACAAACCAAACTAGCACAGACACCACAACTCCCAGGAGTAAGTGCTGGACACTGCTACAGCAGTGAACAGTTCAATGTATTTGACACCAGAACAGTCAAGCTACAGACACCTTTTTATCAATTCTCTTTCTATGACTAGAGAAGCAATACCTATTCTTGCCCTTGTTCTGGCAAATGGCTCCCTCCTACCCAAATGTTTATACAGACAGACACATTCAATTTCAAAAGTGCTGATAAACATCTAAAAATGTGCACCAAGTGCTCTGAAAAATGCCACATTGAGAATGTTTCTTCTAATCATGATTAAAACACAATCCTCAGGTTTTCTGATCACTTTATTTCTGAAAAGCTAGAGCTTTACATACATACTTCAATGAACATTAAGACAATCAGCTTAAGTGTGATTTCAACTTCTAAATTCTGATTTTAACAATTGAAAGTATACAGCTGATGTTCCTCAGTGCCCATGACTAAGCTTAAAATTAATTCAATAGAGTGAAAGGTGGGGAGGATAGAAGCTTTTTGCCAGTCGCAATAGTTCAAGGCAGATAGCCCTTGCATCCCTTCATCCCTTGAATCCTGCATTAAGCAGGATGTGGTACATTCCTTTCCTTAACATCACTCTTTTGAGCAAAGTTGGATCTTTCACCCTTCTGACATTATACAGCCAGGTAAAGATAAAAACACAACACTAAGTTTGCAACCAGGGAAATAAAGATATGAGTAGAGCAAGCACATCTACAGTTACAGCCAATTTTTAAGTTAAACTGATCATCATCAAGCATCCCACAACACAGCTTTTACTTTTGGACAACTATCTAAGACACAAGAGAGAGTAGGGTGGGACCTGGAAGCAGGATCCACCCTGCATGCTGTGTACATCAAGAAGTCTTTCAGGAGAACCTACTGTTCCCTTTCTGACAGTCTCCCAAAAATGCTATTCAAGCTACCTCGACAAACAAGGGCAACCAGAAGAACTCTGTCTGACCTTACCTTTCAAAGCACTAGTGACTGAAATAGACCAAAGGACACAAAGTCTTCTGATCCAGAAAATGAAAAGCCAAACCAAGCCAAGCCTACAGTGGAGTCAACTCTATAACGATGCAGCAAGCTTGCATACTGCTTTCTAAGATATAACAGCAGGGTGAGGATTTGAAAATAACAGTAAAATCACCTTGATGCATCTGTCATTAAAAGACTTAGAAAAGTGGATGGCTTACTAGCAACAAAAATCAGATCTCCTAAGCACAAGGCAATAGAGATCCTCTGCCTGAAGAAACACGGTGCTGGGCAGCAGGCTATATGGTGTTTCTTTACACAGATCACTCTAAGATTAATATGCAAATTTCTGCCTTCTAATAAGTATCACCACTGGATTCAAGTTTATATCAGTGTGCACACCATTCCACAATGGCAGCAGCAAAACCTTGAGAAAAAACTCTGGACTATGAAATCTGGTAGGTAAACCCTGTACCAATTCACACATGATTAAGGTTCCCTGTGAAATACAAAGGCACAGAGCAAAAAGCACAGAACACTTTAAAAGAATCATCAGTCTGAATCTGAAACAGAGGGAAAATGCTTATTTTAATGCAGAATTAATCCCTTCTCTCTTCTGCTTTTGGTATAGTAAGTAGCCTCCATGGACTTATTTTTCATTAAGATAAACACAGGTCTGATCTACAGCACCCAGAAGAGCTTGTTTCTTGCCAAGGCAGCCTCAGAATGCTATGAAAGCATTCTGGATTACATCTAAAACATGCTTACAATGAAATTCAAATACAGATTACTGAAACTAAACACAGATCATCATAAAACTTGAAAGGAACATTAACAACTTCATTTTCAAAACTGTATGAAGGCCCAGTAACCAAAATAATTTGGCTAACAGGTTGAGGCTTAATACCTAATCAACGTAATTAGGCTGAGAAGCTGAACTTAATCTCTTGAGATGACAACTGAAATCAAAGATCAAGGAGTCAAAATGGGTGGAGAGTAGCTAAAGAGCCTTCCATGTAGTTTTTTCCCCTCTGCAGTAACTTCTAAGTAGTGTGAAAATCTCTGAACACTCCAGGAATCTTGAACACTACCACAGAGCTCTCTCCTTTGCAGATCTTCATTTACTGATCTGGGGTAGGAACAAGGACAGATAGTATCTGGTATATGGCCCAGCTGTCATCAACCTGGTAAATATATCCACACCATACCTACAGGAAGTGGGCTGGTGATGTGACACCAGCAGCTGGGACCAAGGCAAGTTGTTCAAGACAACACTACCAGGAAAGCAGTATGTGTCACCTGATTTCAATCGTGTTGTTAACAGCAGCAATTCAACATGACTTCCAAGAGGATAACATCAGAATAAACTTTTTACTAATGGTATTAAAGATAAGGCCTGACAGAGCTTTCAGACAGTCTGCAGTAATTCTAGTACATGCAAGTGCTGGCAGAGTTTATTATGGAGCAAGTAGATATGATTTTTAACATCAATATTTTCAATCTACAGAGAACAAGTACAAAGTATACAAAGCTTAATATGGAATACACTAGCTATGTAAAAGGGAACACTGATGCATAAACAACACAGTTAAAAACAGAAGAGAAACAACATGCTTGCAGGGTACCATTTTGGACAGCAGATGTTTCTGAAGTTATTTGTTGAAGATTCTTGCTACTATGTCATTATTGTTCACTAGTTTTACCACCACAAGCCCGTCTGGACAGACAACTTAGGGAGGAGTCTCTGGAGAGGCAGCTTATGGTGCTGAAGGCTTTGGGTGGTTTCACACAGATGGCAATTTAGATGTCTATTGTTTTTCCTCAACAAAATAATTTGTTAATTTGCCAGAATGATACCTGGATTGGCTGCTAGAATGATCTTTGCAGCTGCCTTTCTAGCAAATATGCTTATTATTGTTAAACACTCTCAGTAGCTGAGATTACTATCCAGTCTATCTCAGCATTACTTACTATGTTTTTATTACAGCAAGAGCTGCATCCTAAAGCTTTGAGTATCCATGCTGTTCTAATGATAAGCAAAAAGATTAACTTTTCAACATCATAGTAATGACAAACTTTGTATATTTTAGCACTCATGGATGTATGTTGTAGTACTTGTTTAACAGCTATGATTTTGCATTTACATACAGCAGTGCTACTGCTGGCTATTCTCAGTGTCTGACTATGGAGTTCCATTAGTGCTTTGCTAGAGACAGCATGGAGTCTCTGGAATTGCATCAGTGACTGGGATGTTTCTTACAAGCACCAAAGGCCATTTGGGCCTCTTTGCTGTGGAGCCCACAACAAACTTGACAGTCACAGACCACTTCAGAAGACTGATCCACAACTTGGTGAAGCTCTTCTGCCTTTCTTGCTGCTGTTTATTTTTCACAACACAAAGCATTGCTTGTATTTCCTGTTAGCTGCTTATACACAGGACTCAAATTTTATCTTCTAAAGAATTGTATCATCACAGCTTTGTGTAATAGACTGGACTTGCCACACACCAAACCAATCCCATGTTTCAGCTCAGTGTGCTGCATCCTTGACATTAATACACTATAATTTTACATTCACAATTAAGTATCAGTAGCATAAGGCTTGTTTTCCATTTGCTTACTGTAAACCTAATTTTGCTTTAACTAATTTACTCCAGGAACAAGCTGACATTTGATTCCCTTCAGTCAGAGCTCAGACCTTCAGCCCAAGCTTGCAGAGTACTGACAAAGATGGGAGGGTGCCCAGGCTCAGACTTCAAGTGGATTCACACTGCTCTGCATTTACTGAAACACCACCATCAGTGAGCACCTGGTACTTCACAAAAGCAGCAAAGCAACACTTGTTTCCTAATGTATCTTCTATCACAAAACTTCAATGCAAGAAATGTTCTCAGAAAAAAATAAATTGTTACCTGCAACCACCAGTTAGCTGCTTAAATAACATTTAAACTAGATAATGTCCTAAGTATTATTTCAAAACATTTATATGAATACAGGGATGAAAAATCTGGATAAAGGATGGCCTGGCTTAAATTACTTTAGTTACTGATTTTCATTATAATTTCTCTCTAATGAGCCTGAAGCATCCTTTTACTTTACAAAACCCCAAACTACCTTTGTTCTTTTTAGATACACATATGTACATACACATATGCACACACATATATGTAAGGTTCCCACATTTGAAGGAAATTACACACCAACTCATTCACTTTAGGCACCAACTCCTATACTCTATTGCAAATTTTAATTATATACAGCTACTGTTGAGCTAAGGCAACTGCACATGTGGCTTTACCACTGAGGTCCATATTTTTGTGCTCCCTGATCTATTCATGGAAGCTTCTCACTTCACACACTCATATCAAAATCTTTTTTTACTTCGCCTCCTGCCCACCCATTTGGTATTTGTATTAGATGCTATTTGAGAGTTATAGTCCATGACAAGTAACCTGGTCTAGTGGAAGGTGTCCCTCCCCATGGCACGTTGGAACTAGATGATATTATAGGTCTCTTCCAACCAGACCATTCCATGATTCTATGAATAATAACTGTAACTGCTTCTACAGAACTGTTACACCAAATCATTTCATCTTTGGCTCTCATCATGCTTTTATTTTACATGTCGCTGGAGAAGCTTACTTGTCAGTATTTCAGACTGCTAAATTGAGAAGTGATGAGGAAGTATATAAAAGTCACTATAAATGTGTAGCAAATTATAATATTTGGCAGTCATCTTCTAAGAAGCATATTCAGGAATAGGCCAGGATTTTTTTCTTAGCTTTTGGCTGGTTGGTTTCTGTAAATGGCCCTCTAAGCCTGTTGCAGGGAAGGACACACAAACAAAAAACCCCAAGGCCTACCATCCCACTTCTGGAACTACAAATTTATCTTGGTTTCAAGTGAAATTGAGGGGGGGGGAAAGACACACCAGGTATTGTTTGTAGTCTGTGAACATATGGGTAGATTCAACAGCTACCTCTTTTTTCTCACTGTTTGTATTCTCTAAAAGATAACTACATTAATAATTCTGTATTAGACATGTTAATGTACATATGAGTACTCTCTGAGTGGCAGGCCTTAACTCCTATGAAAAAAATGAAACAAAGGATGAAAAAAATGTTTTCAGTTTACAAAATGCTGGTATCCATTTTTGAAAGTCCCTTTGCTCCTTTTGATCAGAACAGCCTTTGCCTTCATTGCTGTGCTGCTTTCATTCAGGAAGGATTCAGAGAGCTTAAAAACACCATTAGGAAGCAGAGGATAGCAAGTACTAAACCACACACAGTTCTCACACCTCATATGTTACACAAGAAGTTGTCAGCCTTGTGTAAGAAGTAGAAGGGCATAAGATCCTGTTTTCAGAAGCGTCCCATTTTTGGCAATAAAATACTTGTATACAGCACTGTTTCATTTAATAACACCATTAATTTTAGCAGCATAATGTTAAAGTTACATAACAAACATCATTAAGGTAACTCCACTATTCAGTATTAAGGTGCCTTTGCTTGGAAGAGAGAAGGAAATTCCAGCTCCCAAAATCAAAAAGCCAAGACGTCCATAAAAATTGGAATTAGGAAAATTATGGAAGTTAAAGACAAGCAAAAAGTTTCATAGATGCTCTAAGAATAACACATGGCATCTCTTTACTCAGCAAATAGCTTCTCTTTTAGTACTAAGAATGTATACACTCAAGTATTTTTAATGATTATATCAACTCATTAAAATAATGTCACTAGGAAAGAAAATCAGAACTTCAAGACATGATCAAAAATTAGTTTGCAAATTAATTTTTTAAAGAAGTTGGTACACCAATGTAAAACTAAACAAACCCACTCCAAAGCCCACAGACTTTATTTTGTATCAGTTATAACTGATTCAAGAGAAAATCCACCCCAACCTCATACACAGTTTTGGTTTAAAATCCTGTTTTGCTAATGTTATGAGTAAAATCCCAAACTAATAGCCCTAGAAAGCTACATAATGGGTCTAACACTGTCTATTTATAGTCCTTCCATGATTCAAACTTGAGAGGACAAGTTGTTTGAAACTCCAATTTTATTTCATAATATATCTCTTCTTCCAAATGCAAGACCACCAGTTTTAAGATCACCTTTGTCTACTACTGCATGGGACTGGCTCATGGAAGCACTGGCCACGCTGCTTGTCCAGCTGGGGCACACCCCTGAGCACACACTGAAGAGAAGAGCCAGGGCCCAGGTAGGGTTGTTATGTGATGAAGACGCCTGTCAGTGCTAAATGTATCTCTTTGTTAAGGACACCAGCTTCTACCAAGAACAAGTAAAGAACAATCTTACACCACAAAGATGATGAATGTGATGTATCCAAAATGCAGTCCTACTGAGTTACAGAAACTGCCCAATGTGAGGGCTGACACACCCGAAGCATGGGATGCCATCCAGAGGGTCCTGGACAAGCTTGAGAAATCAGCCCAGGTGAATTTCATGCAGTTTAACAAGACCAAGTGCAGGCACTGCACCAGGGTCCAGGCAACTCTGGTATCAATCCAGGCTGGGGATGAACAGATGGAGAGCAGCCCTGCTGAGAAGGCTCTGGGTGCTGGTGGATGAGAGGCTGGACATGACCCAGCCATGGGCACTGGCAGCCCAGAAACCACCTGTGTGTGGGGCTGCATCCATAGCACCATGGGCTGCAGGGGAGGGAGGGAATTCTGCCCCTCTGCTCTGCTCAGGTGAGACCCCAGCTGGAACACTGCATCCAGCTGTGTGGTCCTCAGCACAGGAAGGACATGGAGCTGTTGGAGCCATTCCAGAGGCGGGTCACAAAGATGATTAGAGGGATGGAGCACCTCTGCTATGAGAAAGACTGAGAGGTTTGTTCAACCTGGAAAAGAAAGGCTTTGGAGTGACCTAACTGCAGCCTTCCAGTACCTGAAGGGCACCTACAAAAATGATGCAGAAACTTTTTACAAGGGCGTGTACGGACAGGAGAAGGGGGAATGGCTTTAAACTGAGAGTAAGTTTAGATTAAATATCAGGAAGAAATTCTTTACTGTGAGAGTGGTAAGGCACTGGAAGAGTTTCCCCTGAGAAGTTGTGGATGCTCCAACCCTGGAAGTGTTCAAGGCTAGGCTGGATGGATTTGTGAGCAATCTGGTCTAGTGGAAGGTGTCCCTGCCCACAGCAGAGGGACTGGGACTAGATGGTCTTTGAGGTCCCTTCCCACCCAACCCATTCTGCAATTATACAACTGAACAACAATAACGGAAAAGACCTAAATGATGGATGGATTTATTCACATAAGTGGATAAATATCTACCTGTGACAAGAAGGTATTTCCAGAAATTATTTAGGAGCAGTCCTAATACATATTAACAAGGAAGAGAAAACAATCACAGAACTTTGTCCTCTCCCCAATCCCCAAACCTCAACCGCCTCTGCCTTGGTGCAGAAATGAACTGCCAAATTAGTACTTACTTGTGCCAAGGCTTTCAAGTATAACTTAAAAAAATTCTGAAGTAGAAAATTCTAGTCTCAAACTGGATACTGCGTAACAGTCCCCATCTTCAAGATCAGATATGTTTGTTTCTCAGGGTAAATAGCACCACAATGACAATCACAAACAGTAAACATGAGAAAAATTAGCAGTATATATAGAGAATATCCACTCAACATTCTAAGTAACTTCTGCTGATCACAGAAACCTGTTACCACAAAATAGTGCTGGATTTATTGCTTTTGTCTATTCCTTGCTTTCCTTTAAATGTTAGGATACTTCCACATACGATCTCAGCTTAAAAAGCCATGCAAAAAAACCATCAACACTGCTTCTACTACCCATTCCTTTTGCAATTTCCTACTTTTAATGGAAGTGACAATCCTTTGTGCTCATATAATCAGGAATCATTAAAAGTAGTAGTGAGAATACTGACAGTCTTTCCCCACCATGCACTGGCTAATATAGCAAAGATGATCATGGAAAACTGGATAGCCACCTCTGGAGGTTCTTTCAGAGCGATGAAGATCCTTACTTGTGCTGAAGTGTTTTGAAGATGAAAACAGAGATTTCTATAATTCTTTGGCAAATCCATTTACTGAAAAGTATTACCACTATGCTAAGTAGCTTAAGAAATTAACTTCTAAATTAAAAAGGCCTCAAAAAGCAGGGAAGAAAAATTTCTGAAAACAAAGCCTTACAAAATTTCTGCACTGGAAGCCATTACAGTAATACACCTACTGAAAAGTGATGGCTGTGAGACAGTGGCTGGATAGAAGCATGGATCAGCACTTAAAAGATTCTAAATTATTTTTAAAATTGGTTTCAGCAGTGATTATAGTCCAACATCAGCAACGCATGCTGTCAATAGATCCATTTCTTGCACAGCAAGAAAATAATACAATTTGCTAATACGATTTGCATTTTATTACATTTTGATTTACCTACATTAAAAAGAAAAAAAACCCACAAGAAAATACCTTTAAAGTTGAAAGAACCAACAAGGTCAGCACGTGGAAACAAGAAGATACGGTGCACACACACACACACATGCTTCTCAAAACCACATTAGTTTTCCGTTTGTTTTTCTGCATCATAGAAGAATGAGTTATAATTTCTGTTTTCATTTGCTGATAGTCACCAAGCCAATACTTTCCCAAACAACAAAAATAGTCTTTGCCTTCTACAGACTATTCAGCACCTACCTGGACAGAAAATTAATACAAATTAAAAAGTTTCACACCAGTTTAGGCCAGTCCAGCTAGACACGGAAGAATCTATCACTCCCTGTCACCTAGTTTTATACCAGAATATTGTCATGTATGAAAGGCTACTAGCTATTTCTGACCCTTCCATCCCCCAGGTGAGTCACAGCAGTGAATTATTTGTCCTGGACTGTTCCAGCGACTGGTGAAAAGAGCAAGTTTTAGCACCTACTCTCCCACAGACAAAAAAAGTCAGAAATAAAGAGTATATAGGGTTAAAATTTTAACTTCCTTCCCCTGTGGTAGTATTTGAAAACCACTGCTAAAGTACTGCACTTGAATTATTTTAGGTGTTAGGTTAGGTTTTTCTAGAGATAGAAAAAGGTGATGTTTTTCAACAGTTGTTAACTATGACCAAGTCACCTTTTCTAAACAAATGAGACTGTCCATAAATTACTCCTGCCTCCACTCAAAAGGAGACCTCCCCACTCCTGTGACAAAACAAAACTCTACAACAAAGCTTATCCAGCAGATAAATAATTTCTTCAAAAGCCAGTTAGATCACAGGGTATATGTCCACAAGCTACCAATGGAATGACCAATCACCACACCCGTGAGCAATCTGGTCTAGTATCAGTTTTTGGTGCAAGTATAGTTTTTGGGCACTGTTAAACAAAGGCCCCAAGAATTTACCAGAGCAGAGACACTACTCACATAGAGAGGAAAAACAATACACAACAGATTAAGCCTTTGTTCACAACCTGAGAACACTAATATGCTGGACTAACTGATGAAATCAAAGGTCATACTTAAAGGAATATATTTAACTGTTCTGGCAACTATTTAGTTTAATTTATTAACATTTACTAACAGGTTGCAAAATAAGCTTAGACAGGGGCTTAATCATATTAGCTTTTTTCTTAAGTGTTCAATAAATGAGCAACATGCAACTGGAAACTGGAGTAATGGCACTGGGTACAGAAGGACAAGGTGCCCTCACCTCATACAGACTGTGCACTTCTGGTACCTCTGTCACAAAAAGGACAACAGTAGACAGAAACAAGTGAAGGACAATCAAAGCCCTCCTATGTAGGGGACATTAAGCAGGATTTTTGGGGGAAAAAGCCTAAATATAAAATACATATTAAAAATATATAAATGTCAATTATATAATTAATAATTTAATACCAATTTTACACAACTTCCAGTTAAACAACCTTTTAAACCACATACTGGCTTAAAGAAAAGTATACTAGGATGGAAGATCATACATATACATCTACTGTGATTCTCTCTCCTCGAGCATCAGCAGTTGACCACATAGCAATTCAGAAGGGAGGTCCATGTTACTTCACATGTAGCAAGGCTTTTTTAGTATTACATTGAGTAACCACACACACCTAATGCAAGACCCATCAGCTTAAGTGATTTTCACTCTCTTTTAGCATGGGCATTCCGGACCTGGTATACCAGGAGTCATTTCAATCCCTTTTCAAACTTGCTGTACAGCTTCCATCAACTGAAACCTCATTTCTCTGACTGCAAGACAGGAAAAACACATGCTCATTTTTGTAAATACTAAGATCTGTTTTACTTTTTTTATCTATAGAAGTTCAAGGCATCATGAATTTAGTTAAGTGCTATAAAAGTATCTATAAATAAAGTATTTGTGGGATGCTGCTGCTTGTGTTGTCCCTGTTCTTTGAACAGCAGGCGGTTTCTAGTCTTTACAGTCTGCCATTTGCATTAAATTAATTTGCATTAAATGCATATGCATTAAATGCATTTTGAGAAACAAAAAGCTGAAATGAACCACCACATTTCCAAACATACTCATAGTCTAGAAGAGGATTTTTTAAAGGCCATATTAAAACACATGAAGAATGACACATGACAACAACCATTTTTGGAGAAAGGAAACCTAGATGAATTAACAGCATGCTCCTGAATATTTCTGTATTTACCAATCTTCACTATGCTAATAAATACCCTCCTTTCTGCTCATATAAGCACCAGCTAACATACAGCAGGATTACAGCCAGCCACGTTAGAATGCAAAGTCTACATTACTATTTGTGTGCAATTACTCTATTAATTAAGATAATGAGTCAAGCACTGAGGTGTTCAAAACTGTACAGAGACTAAATAATGCCCACTGGGAATGAGAACCATACTGTATGTGCCAATCACATTCCCAGTTCTTTTCCCATTCTGCCCATGCTCACATATGGTCAAGAATCCTAGACAAGCAAACTGTACTTTTCGTTGGGAATTCTACCTGTATGGACAAAAGAAACAGTGTACGAACAGTAAAACACATTCTTCAATTGAGATTCATCTCTCTCAAACCCAAAAAATCTAGATCGGCAAAGACAGAAAGAAATGACAAAGAAACCCACATATACATTTTTGGCTAGCATACAAAGCTCTTCACTTATTATCTTGGGGAACTTTACACTCAATCCTGAAGTACCAAGAGGGAATAAGAAAATTAGTCTTGGTCTCAGCAACTTGTCATTCAGAAGCTTGAGAAAATAAGTAGTCAACAAATGTACCCCAAAGATGGTGATAACAACGAGCCTTACAACTACACAGGAATTAAAATTATGGCCAAGTGACACTCTTTGTAATACCACAGCAATATACTGCAAAGACAGAACACATCACAATGGAGTACATCTATTTAAACCACTATGAATATCTACACTGATACACTTCCCACTTCATTCTACAAGCTCCCCTAGTAGCTAAGATCCTTTCTAGTAGCTACCTTCCCTCCATCAAAACTCAATCACTCTTACAGGAATTTACCAAAATACTTTACACATAATTTACAAGTTTTAATGATCTTCTTAATTTATTACAGTAGCATGAATCACTCTGCACAACAGACAAATGAGAACTCATTGAACTGCATACAATAAACAGTCCAACTCACCTATCCCTAACAGTCATTTCAGAGCAGGGAAAACGGTAAAGCTGGATGAGTGGTTTGTTCTCAAACATTATCTTTCAGTATCAAGAATTCTTTAGAGGCTAAAATACATAACTTTTCAGTATACCATTTTACATTTAAACTACTATGAACATTTTAAAGGAAATTTCAGGAAATTAACATAAATGGTGGATTTCCAAAACAAACGAAACTACGAATTCTGAGTTTCTAGATGAATGTGTGCAAGGGAGTATATAATGATTCAATCCCTTTTCAAGTTGCTGTGCCTTGCTAGTGGGCAAAACAGAGAGAAATGAAGAAAAAAAAGATCAAAAGAATAATTAGTCAAAAATGGCACTTGATTGTACACCTATAAAAAGGAACTACACAACACAACAGCTGGCAGCCTTTGATTAAGCCTAAGGTCTCCTGACAATAAACCAGGCTGCTGACACTTAACTGACATGCCAGCATCGACAGTTTGAGAGAAGAGACCTCTGGGAATTACAGAGAATTCTAAAAATGACATTGAGCAACAAGAACAGAAGCCCAACAACTCACAATAAAAGCAGAAAATAAGACAGATGTACATCTCATAACGAAAAAAGGGAATAGATGAGTATTTAAGACTGTAGCAAGCAAATATTTCTTTACTCTAAATAAAACTGACTTCCTTAAAAGCATCATCTTATACCTTGCCAAGTACCAGGGCAGTAGTTCCACAATCATTTTCCCTCAAAAGTACTGTCATGTCAAAATTACAATGTAGAAAAACTTAAAACACTTTTTAAAAGTTACTACAAATAACTGTGAAAAATACTATGTTTATTAGCAATATTTACCTCATGTTCTTGGTTATCTTGTCCATCTTTGCCACTTTTCCCACTCTTGACTGATTTTGCAGGTTCCTTAAAAAAAAAATTTGCAGTTTTAGTTTTTTTTTAAATAGGAGATCTAGATAGATTTTCAAGTCAAGGAACCAGGCTTTTTAAGACACTCGCTAAAAGTAATAAAATTAGCAGAATAAAAATTATACAATTTAACTGGGAGATGATAATATTGAACTATAGGTCTCTACAAAGCCACTTTAAACATTTTTTATCTGTAGAAAGACTTTGGAGTTTTATTTATGTCTCAAAATTCACCTATAAAGATAAGCTTTCACATAGGTAAGCAGGCAGGGACAAAGAATGCAAGTGATTTGAATCATGCCTAAGAAATTACTTAGTTCTACTACCTTGCTGTCTCTGGTTTTTTGGTTCAGAAATATTTATATTTAGTTTAGCATCAGTATAGCACATGTTTTACACTTCATTATTATGTCTGTTCTAGGGGCTAGAAAGTGCAGTGTTAGAAGCAGGCCCACAACTCAATTTTCTGCATCACAGCATTGCACTTACCTTGAATCCTTCACCCATTTTTAAGATGTGTTATTCTCAGAAAAGTGAAGAAAAATTTCAGTGTTTTTAACATCAAAAGTGCCAAGGATATTGGGAAAATTTAAAGCAAACAACCCCCACAAACCACAACACTCAACCTCCCTGCAACTAATTTTAAAATGACGTTGACAAACTAAAAACTAAACAGAAGCGGTGGAGAGGGACAGCAGCTGGCTGAGGAGGACAGCACACTTCACTGTTTCTGACTTCCACTCACGGCTAATTGCCTGTCACACAAAATAAAGTGCAATCCAGCTAACTTCCTGCCGGCTTCACAAGTTTTCTGCCATCATTACTTGTGCAAGCCCCTTTCGTAGCCGCCAGACAAATCACTCCCCGGAGCCTGAGGCAAAGCGGGGCCAGAGCCAGGTTCATTCTATTGTCAGGAGAAGGAGCTGAAAGACTCCGAGGGGCGATCAGTGCTCCATGAATACTTATGGAGATCCCCCAAGCGCAACTCCCACTGCAGCCAGAAGCAAACTTCCCAGGACGGGGCCCGGGCAAGAAGCCGTGGGGACGGACCCCCCCACCCTGCCGTGGAAATAATCCCTTCCCCCTCCCCAACGCCCCCGGGCCAGCCCCGAGCGAGAGCCCCCCTCCCCGCTCCGCCTCAGCCAGCCCGGGCTGAGGACACGTTTCCCATCCCCTCCCTCCAGCACTCCCCCGCACGCCAAACCCACGGCCGCCCATCCACCGA
>VYZP01069708.1:0-42933 GCA_013400635.1 Hypocryptadius cinnamomeus | reverse complement strand
AACACACTGAGCTACCATTGAGATTGCAACTCTTGAAAGACATCAGGCAAAATCATCAGTGTCTGCAGTGTGTTATTAAAGGCTCATTTCAGACATTATATGCTTCTTGTATTTATTTCTAGCTGCTCATGGAATAATTCCTAAAGGCTCTTTTAAGAGGGATGTTCTGGAAGCAGGCACTGGAGCAGGGTGGGAGGCAGAGGAGAGGTTCCCAGCAGGACACTGGCAGCCTGTGCAGGGCTGCATGTGAAGCAGAAATGCCGTGAAGGAGGCAGGTGTGAAGGGAAAACCAGGGTTGAAAGCTCTTCTATAAATCCTTTGGAAGAGATTCCTTTGGGAGTTGGTGTGAAGAAGAGTCATGGCAACGGATTGCAAATGGTCAGAAATCCCCAGTGTGACACCACACAGCATCGCACCGATGGCTTGAGGAGGCACACACAGCGCCTGGAGTTCTAACTTGCTTTTTATCAAACATGGCATAAGGCGTAGAGATGTGAGGGTATAGGCATAGCTAAGTGTCTTTTTACTTTTAAAGGGGTATTGTTTGTGATTAATCAGTGTTTTCTGCCTTATAGGCCTGCCTCGTCCCCTCAGCTCTCACACGATGATACTCATTCACGCATTGAACATTATGCTAGCAGGTATGAGACCAGCTGGACGTTAGGCAGATCTTTCTCTAAAATTACTTAAAAAGAAAAAAAAGAAGAGGTAGAGGCTACCTGAGCACTTCTTAAAGAAACATACAATTTGGGGTTTTGTTTTCCAGGCTCTGGGATGCAAGAACATCATCTGTGGTTGCTGTTAACCAACCTGTCCTAACTTGCATGCCAGAGCACCTGTGTGATCAGAATTGGTTTTGGGGTCCCTTGGTGTCCTCATTAAGCTGTGTGCTGAGTTACTGATACTTTAATAGGACCTGTGGCAATAGGACAAGAGGTAGTGTTTTAAACTAAAAGAGGACAGATTCAGACTAGATGTAAGGAGGGAATTTTTGCAATGAGGATGATGAAGCACTGGGAGCAGGTTGCCCAGAGAGGTGGTAGATGCCCCATCCCTGAAAACATTTAAGGTCAGACTAGAGCCACCTGTTTTAGTTGAAGATGTCCCTGCTCAGTGCAGGGGGGTTGGACTGGAGATCTTTAAACGTCCCTTCCAACCCAAACCCTTCTATGATTCTACATAAGGTTTAGTTTTTAGTATGCACCCTGATATGAGAAGAGCAGGAACCTCCAAACTCTCCTATGAATCTCAGGTGTCATTGTAATGTTAATTCACCTCATGAAATGCCACAAACAGGATTTTTCCTTGATTTGGAGGATAGAAATAGTGATATATCACTGCTTTAGTTCAATTCTCTGCTTTCATACTGCTCCTAAGAATCAAAAAGTGGATTAATTGTGCAAATGTGAAAATGTTTTTCCACCAAGCAAGTGAATTTTCAAGGGCTGAGGTAATGAAAAATAGTTATTCTGGCCTCTTTCTCTCCTCTAGTATCTCTTGATCAGGAGAGGTGTTTCTGAATTATGCAGAATGTTTAGGAGGGGCTGAGTGTGAAAACTAATGAGAAATTAATGAATTGTTACAGTTTGGACAATGACATTGCCGGGTACAAAGCAATTTTTGTAATCCCCTGGCATCTTAAGGCTTTTCTTTGATTTTGGAATTAATTAATTGAGAGAAGTTGGAATATAACCTCAGAGAAAGGGCTGAAAACTTAGAAGTGAGTTTAGCCAGGCCATTGTAGCAAACAATCTTTTGTGATAGCTTATTGCAAAACCTTTTGGTAATCAACAGCGAGTGTAAATTAATTTGAGTTTCAAATTCATCAAAAACATCACACTCTTTAATTCTTTCCAGAATGTTAGAACAAACAAAGTTTTTGAAAAACATAATTGGTTTTAATGAGTCTTCTTTATTTTTCCACAGGCTAGCAGAAATGGAGAACACCAATGGTTCTTACCTAAATGACAGTATTTCACCTAATGAGAGCATGTAAGTAGGCTGTTTTCGTGGTTTTGACATGTATTTTCTTGGGAAAGTTAATAACTTGTAATGACATTTTGTAGTGCTGAATTTTCATGGCCATGTATCACATCTGGTTCGAATTAATGATGTGCTCATGTCCTTTCAATTTGTATCACAGTGTCTGGATTAATGGCTTATGGCTTAATACCAAATTTATACAACAAATGATTGATACCTTCAAAATTAAAACTACTAATTTATTTCCAAAAATCACTGATGTAGTCAGCAAATAATTTCCATATTCAAAATATGGTCTTTGTCTGATGAGTTCTAAGGACAAAGATACAAAAAACTTCCTTCTGTCTTAGTTCTAGCTTAATCATGGTTAAATTGCTGTAAGCTAGAAAATGTTGGTGTGGGAAAAGTGTCATACAAAACATAAATGAGGCTAAATAGAAATCTTTGGTGCACAAATACCTGAAATACATTGCAAGGGTAAGCCAGGAGGGACTGATCATCACCGTGAAATACTAGCAGTAGTAAACTGTGCTAGTGCTAGTAGTAAACAGTGATCTGGACAGATCACTGACAAGCATTCATTGTATTACTTTAAATGTAGAGTTATAAATACAAGTTTTGATTTTTGAGAAGTAGTTAAATCACTCACTGAAACCCGTTGTGGTTCTTCTCTGTTAATATTCTTGGTCTTGTTTATTCTCTGAATAAAAGGACACAGAACTAACAGTGGGTAATGTTTCTGAAGACAGCACAGAAGCAGCTACATCCTGGGTGTGTGTGAAAATTTGATCTTGGTTCATTAACTGTGTAACAGAAGCCATAGCATGGATTCTAAATCGATCAGATACAAAACCCCCAACTTATCTAAAAATATTTTTATCTATTCTACATTATGTCATCCTTATCACAGTTTAAGGGGTGGGTTTTTTTGAAAATTCAGACAATTCAATTTGTAGCAGTCCTTTACAACACAGAATTCTGGCCAATTTTCATTTGTTTAAATTGATATTCCAAATGAATAGCATTTTATGAGGCTGATTCTGAACCTGTGAGCTCAGAATGTTCTTGGAAAGCAAAAAAGCAGTTTCTTTGTTTCAAAATAGTTTCTCTTTTGACTTGGTAGGATTGTTGCCTACCAGTTTTGAAAGAAAATGTCCTGTAGAGCCAAGTACGTTGTTTTAGTAGTATATTGGTAAAAGGGGAAAGTTAAAATGGCCCCTCAAAACTAATATTGATGCAACGTCAGTAAGTTTCGTGCAGTTAATGAAAACTTTGTTTCTGTCATATGTTAATTTTGTGCAACTATGGATAGTAGTAGATGAAATTTTGTGTTGTCCCACTGAAATATTTCAGTGTCCTTGTCACTGAAGTCATGCATACACTATCTCGTGTATGACACTTTGGTCTTACTGTTCAGTTAATTTTTTTGATCAGTTGGAAGTTGTGCTAGCATGATTCAATTAATAAGTTAACTATCCATTTTGTTCCTCAGTTTCAACTATTAAAATGAGAATAAAACTGTGCATTTTGAATTTTGGAAGAAATATTATCCAGAAAGATACAAATTGCAGCAAAACCAAAGCTTACCATGAATTCACAACTGTAATTACTTTGGTTTTGCATGTTGGACTATGCCTAAGAATTATTTGTTATTCTTACAGAGTTTGGATTATTTGGCTAATCAGTACAGGTAGAGTGATAGATGGAAACGAGGAAGGCAGGAAATAAAAGCACAACATATGTATTTATATAATCACAAAACGTTTCATTATGTAATGTCACAGCAATAATGTATAAAATATCTGTGCAGGCTGAAAATCACACAAAAAGAGTATGCTTGTAAAGTGACATTTTACTGCAATAGTTATGTCACTTGTTCACAGTTAATTCACTTAAGATCTGTAAGAATATTTATAAATGCAAAGCAGTGGTTTGAAGGAAATCACAATTGAAATGCTTCATGAAAAGTATAAATTTAGGAACTGGCAAGCCTCTCCTTTTGTGAAAAATTAATACATCTCTTTTATGAACTAATGTTAATGTACTCTACATTGCTTTGGCACTCCTGCAGTCATAAAATTGCATCATTAACATTTTCAGGAACAAATGAAAACAAGGAAAATTACAATTTTTGAAAAATAACAGCTGTTCAAAATGCCTGTTAAATTCTGGTTTAGAAACATAACATGAAAAAACTCTAGACTGACTAGACTGAATTATTTTGTTCTATGAGATCTCCAACAGCAGTGTCATTTTTATTGACCCTGTCCTATGGTGTGAAGGGATACCTTTCATGGTTTCTCAGTGACTGCTGGTGTAAGTTGCATTGCTTAGGGCTTGAATGCATCTCCTTAGCACCTAAACCACACCTAAAACAATCAGTGTAGTTCTGGGAGGTGATTGAGGTCTTCAGAATTGTATTTCCTTTTCTCTTCCAGAGATGTTTCTGTTTCAGATGCCAGACAGCTTCAGGGGCAATAGAAATAGAGAAAAGAGATCCTATGTATTAAACAGAATATATTTGTATTCTGAAAGCGTACATCACTTTTAAATTTAAAAAAAGCTAAACATCTGAGTGGAAAATTACTTTTATTATATTTTAGTTCAGGGTTTTTTCTTTGTTTACCTAATTTAGAACTTTATAGATAAAAAAAGATAAATAAAGCACACACTTACTACATAAGGAGAGTTTGTAGGTACAAAAATAAATGCATTGGCCTTGCTTGAATGACCTGTCCACAGTGCAGATCAGGCAGCAGAAGATTGCTTCTTTTTGCAAGCAAATTTGTAATTGAAGTTTGTCAAAAGAGGAGAGCTGAGGTTGTCAGCTGTTGCAAAACTTGGCTTTAAGTATCTTGGAAGCAGAGAAGGAGGGAGGTGGTCTCTGCAGAGAAGGAAAATTACCAGCGACTCAGTGAAACAGGTCAGCAGATTTTGCTTTAAGGTGCATTGCTCTGCTGTTGGTTACAAAGAGTTCAGCAAATCTCTTTGTAAGAAATGAGAGACTGGGAGTGAATCATCTCCTCATATTCACTGTGAAGCTGAAAAGCAGGAAGGGAACAGCCTGTTTTACCCTGCTCTGTTTTCCAGCGATGATGAACACTTGTTAATCCAGCACTACTGCCAAAGTCTGAACCAGGAGTCCCCCCTGAGCCAGCCCCGAAGCCCTGCCCAGATCCTGATTTCTCTGGAGAGCGAGGAAAGAGGGGAACTGGAGAGAATCCTCGCAGACCTGGAGGAGGAAAACAGGTGGGTCATACCACCAGCTGCTGAATTTGAAGTAAAGTCTGCAAAATAATTATACTCTACAGTTAGATGGAATTCAGTTTGGTAAAATTTTTAGGGATAAAATTACTTATAGAACTGCATTTTCTTCTGACAAATAAGTAATTTCATAGTGGGTAAAAGTTGGGTCCTCTTTCCTTTCTCTTTGTTTGATGTTGCTTGTTGCCATTTCTTTAGTCTTTCAATACAAAGTATCACTTACCACTTCTAACTTCAATTTAATTGAAGTTTCCTTCATTAATCACATAAAAAAACCCCAAATAGATACTTGAAGCATCACAGCACTGCAGTCCTCTTTATACAGTACTCTGGAATCTTGGACCATCAGCACAAAAAACCAGGAGATCTTGACCCTGGAAGATTGGTAATTACAACTGTGAATTACCAAAATGAGACTGTAAGATATAAATCATTTAGTTCTACCAAATAAACATGGGTTTGTTTGTTTTCTACTATCATCAGCTTTTATAGTACAGTCTGTTGTCATTTTCATGCTCTTTTCCCCTTGCTTCTGTAAGAGCTAGGTAATTCTGCTTACATTGAGGGTTTAATGCACTAATCATTTACCTTAGACTTGTCAAGGAAATAATGCAGGAGTTGGCAGTGTCATAGATCTTCTCTCCATGTATATCTTCTTTGGATGGTGCTAATCAATTTCAGTGGCTCCATCAGAGACTTTTTATCAGGAGGGTCTGGGAGAATGGAGAAGATTGTGGGCATCAAGAATGAGGACAATGTTTCACACAGAAAGCTGTAGTAAACAAAGCTCTTGCTCACTGAACAGCAGGGAGATTTTGTTTGAAACAAACCACAAAATTCCAATACATAGCACATGAAGCCCAAGTACTTTCTGAAGTGAAGAAAAATCAGTATTTTGAAATAAGACATGATACTTTGCATGTTCAGGAGTGTAGCCAAGAAATATCTAGTAGCTAATACAATATAGATGATAAGATAGCTTCATTTCCAGGAGATGGGTGTTATTTTTTTAAACAGCATTATGTAGTGAATCATGGAAGAAGGAAAAATTCATAATGCTTTTCTCTCTGTATACAAAATAAGCTGTCTAGCAGAAAGGAGGGTGACTTTTAAAGCAGACTAGTTTTTTATTAGAAAAGTAGTATATGAAAACTAGTATAACATGGAGCTAGATAACTAAATAAGCTAAAAAGCCCTTTGAGAGTTCATGTCTTAAATTTCTACATGTGTTTTATTTAATTTAGCAATAATAGATGAGGGGTGATAAAAGATCTCTGGCAGGAATTATACCTTAAAAATACCTGGTTTGAAGTTTGCCAGTCCTGGATTAAAATAGAGGAGTAGTCTGTAAGGTTTTCTCATTTGTACTACTGGAGGCACAGTTATGGATGGGATGACACCACAGGCAGCCTTGCCTTTTGTGAGTGCTCAACACAGCAGGCACAGAGAGCTCTGGCTCTGTCTCACACTGCTCTGATTTTCATGGATTATGACAAAATCATGACTTTGGTCTCTGCAAACTACTATAAATAACTTGTATGTAAAATGTAAGGTAGCTGCTGAAAAGTGAACAAGTTCTTGCTGTCCTGGTTGCTTGTCACAGCGAGATGACCATAAGTTTATGGATGAAACACTGATTCCTGTTTAGAAAAATAAGCTCTTCAGACAGCATCAGTCAGGAGGCATTCATGTAACTTACCTACTTTTAAAAACAGTCTTGTCCCTTTAGATTCCCATTTCCTAGCCGTTCTCCTCCATCGAGTTTGTGCAAACCTTTCTTGGCTGTTGCCAAAGGTAATCAGCAACCTGACACCTAATTCCTTGTGTGAATCTGGTTCCAGTGGATGAACACATCTTCCTTTCCATTCATATCCTGAACCACCCTCCATGTAAACTTCTGTTACTGCCTCAGGATGAAGACATTCCTTTGTTCCAGGGTGCATCTCTTTCCACTGCTGAGCTGGATGTGGTGCAGGAGTCGCCCTTTCCCACCTGTGTTGACATAACTCCTGTTGCATACACTGGTGATAACTTCTGCTAACTCAGGTTTAACTCTCTCTGCTGTGTCTTGTACACTTCTACTGTAAGAGTCAGGGCATGCAGTCACTTCTCAGCAGCTCCCAGGAAAGCAGCCACAACTGATGCCTCAAGTATCAAGTACCAAAAGGAAGCAGTGCTGTGATACTGGCACCTCATTGTCATTTCTCTTTTTCTTCTGCTCTCCACAGTTTCCTGCTTTTTAAAAAAACCCTTTTCTTTTTGCTTTGTCTCTTTTGAGCCGTTGATTGAATTCTGACCTCCATTAGGGTTTCAGCTACGGTTTCTGGCCTCCCAAGTATTTCCATCTTGACTTGTTACTTAAATGAAAAAGACTCATTGAAATTGTAATTCTGAGGTTTTGCTTTTGGATAGTTTAAAAGCTGTGTTGCCTATTTTGAATTCTTCTGAAATGCATTCTCTAACTTACAAACTAACCTAGCTGTGATGTGGTTCTGACTTGGGTTTTGTCAGTTCTAAGGACCTCTTGTTAGATATTCATTATTTATCTGCTAGCATTTTAAGACCTTGGTGCTTCTGTAGCTTGTAAGTATGCCTTCCTTAAATAATGTATGGCTAAGATTTGACTGCTAAATAATTTATATTTGTTAAAATGTGAGCATTTTAGAGAATATTTTCAATGGCTGAAAATGTTTTATTTGAGTTTTAGGTCTTCAGGCTTGTGCTGAGTTTTGCATCACGTGGAATATTGTGATAAGACCATTTCTGAATTCAATAGACAAAAAGCAATCTTGCTATTGAAGGCATTATTACTGTATTGCAATATAAAAGAAAAATCCAATTATAAAACCCTCTCAAAAACTATTTCCTCACAAGTGAATGTATTTCAGAGAGAGAAAGAAAACAAGTTTTTGTTGTCCATCTAAAGCAATACATTGCATAGGTTTTACAGTAGGATAGGTAATATTGACTAGGATGTACTGTAGTGGCATTCAGTAGAAATACAAAGCATGTGGTTCTACATTGACAAAGTCAAAACTTTTTGCAAATAATTAAAATACCTTCCTGCTATTTTAGTGAGTCAGGAAAGTGGATGTTTTCTAATATTTAATTGAACTGAGGTCTTGTGTGTAAGAGGGAGACTTCTCTCATGTTCTCTCTTCTTCCTCCCAGCTCTGAGCTGTCCTGGAACAAGAACTAAGTAAATGAGACCTCCAGCCAGAGCTATTTGCCATTCCTTTGCTTTTCCTGACTTACAGTGGGAGTGCAGTGGGCTGTGTGCCACCAGGGAAAGCACTGACACCCTGAATCTCAAAGCTGCCCTGTTTTGGTGTTCCTTCAAATATGAAGACTGATGAATGGCCTCCTCACATAAGTTCCTTCTGTATAGTTGCCAACAGCAAGAAAGTGATGCATTTCTAAACATGCTGTGGCTCCTCTTGGTATTTGTTTTGGCATTGAAGAAGGGGAACTAGATCTTCTGAGTGTGAAGCATCCTGAGTAAACACTGTCTCTGTAGTGAGGGGCTGGGGGTAGGTGGTTCAGCTGCCATCTTTGTCTGTTTCTTCAGACCACTGATTTTCTGTAGGGAGATGAGAAATAACATGAATTCACAAATTGTCAATTGCCTTTGAGAGGACTACTCAGCAAACAGAGTCCACTAGGATTTCTGTCACCAGGCAGTTAATGCTGCCAGTGGTAGATGTGATTCATAATTCATGCACTCTTGACTACTCAGCTCTGTACACTTGCATAAATCAAGGTTACACTGCATGCTTCCTATGTTACTTTTCTTCACAAATGCCTCAAAGTGTTGCAAGCATTGTAAATGGATTATATGGGGTTTTCTGAATATTCTCTTACTGAAGAAGGGTTCCTTTTCCCAGTGATGAATGCATGCAGCAGCATTGTTTCTTTGTTTGTGACAGCCAGCTGTCAAAGTCACCCAGCCTGAGCTGTGGTGGAGGGAGGTGAGGATTCCATGTACTGCCTGTGCTTGCTCAGTTGCATTCATTTAAGAGAGAAGCATGTTTGTATCTCCCCTTTCTCTTGTGTCCCATATTATGATGAAAGTGTCAGAAAGTGCCTCTCTCCTCAGGACCCTGAGGGCTGTGGGCAGCGCCTTAGGTGCCTGGCTCACAGCAGCAGTCCTTTTCACCACACAGCTTAAAACTGTTCCAGAGGGAGAATAAGAGCCATTTGTTCTCTCAGGATATTCTTACAGCAGTTTTCAAATTCTTTCCTTCTTTTTTAATTTCCAGGTTTTTTTCTATTATGTTAATACACTTCTTCATTGCTGTATGTTTAGATCCCAGTTATGATATTATTGATTGTGTGCACTGCACATCATTCTTATGGCTCTGCAGCTATCATGAATCTCAGTTCTGTGGATGGAGGACTGTGTAGCTGGACTGAAAAGGTGCAGCTGGAAAACACAGTAATACAGGTGCGCTGGGCAAACCCACATGCATCCTTCAAAATTACACTCCTTTGTGCCAACAGTATTATAGTATTTAATTACTGAACTCCCAAATCCAGACATACCTCTGGTTGGAAAATATGCAGTATCTTTCACTTTTTTTTTTTTTTTTTTTTTTTCTGTAGGCTTTCAAAAAGATTTTTAATTATTTTTTATCAGACACGAAAGGATTTTTATCTGAATTACTCCCTGGTCCTTACTTCTATTTCAATACCATTACTGGAAGGACTTCTCTATATTGATACAGGCGATAATTGCAGATTTCTTTGTAGCAAGGTATCTGATTATGTTGTAAGTATGACCAAGTGGATTTATTTAGTTTCCTTAGGGTGATGTTTTATCTTTTGCTTTACAGCACTTCAAACTTTTGAGTCTGCTGTTCATAGAGTATTGCGTGTATTGTGCATGTGGGAAATTCCTCATGGGGTAGTGATAGCCCCTATCTACAGACAGGGTGAAAAGCAGGTTTAGTGATCATTCCTGTAGAAACTTTAGTCAGCAATAGCATGTGTAATGAACATGTTGTCATGTTCATTCCTATTCCCTTTTGTATTTTTATTAATTATTCACCAGTTTGTTCAGCTAGAAGTATCAGAAGACATTAAGTCAAGCGGAAGACATAACTTACATGACAATATCTATTCCCAGTATAGATAGCCCTTTTTTTCTAGACAATTTTCTTGAACTTGAAACTCTGTATTTCATTAAAACAAAAAATTCATTGGAAAAAAAATTTCTCTATAGTTATCCCTCTTTGTGTGGGTTTTAAGGAAAGAAGTCTTGAATTTTGGAACAGCCTGAAGTTAAAAATTATTAGCTCTTGCTTTTTAATAATTAAATTTCTGCAGAGGAGGGATCATGTAGGTCAGACATTCCTTAGAGATTGTGTTGTGGGCGGTGCCACAGTCCCAGGTGAGGACATGTCCATCATGCAGCTGCTGAGGAGCTCAGAGACCTTTGGAGAGCAGTCAGTGGCTTGTCTTTGTCCTTGGCATTGTTTTCTCACCCATGTGAAATGATGTGTCCTGCTTTAGTTCTCCTTCTGGTTACAAAAATGTTCTTTTAGAAGTGGGTCTTTTTGGGAGGTTTCTTAGGTGCTGTTACACTTCCAGACCAAACTGTCAGAGTGTGTTGTGGTTTGCAGGCAGAACTGGAGAAAGGTGTCTGTTCTCACAACCTCAAATAAGACCAAGTTTGAAAAAGTAAAATCTGGGTCACTGCTTGTGATGAGTAAGCAGTTACCAGAGCATCGAGCCATTTTTCCCCCTCTGGGAACCTGTAAAAGAACATCATAGCAACAAAATCCCAGTGCAGTTTGTTAGGCTTCCCTTGCCTATGAAGTTTCTGCTACAAGTTACTATTTTTGTGGTTTTGGACTATTACCTTTAGCAACGTTTCAGTTTCTTACCTTCTGTGCTTTCCCTGCTTGGTACATTTTTATTTTTTTTTCATGTGGAACATTATAGATCATATTAATCTATGGCATGTTTTACTGAAGCAAAATTGGAGTTTTATGGAATAAAAGAACAAGCTTAGCAGTGCCATAAAGTTTCAGTAGACAGTAGCACTCTAGGCAGGACCAAGAAGATGAAAATTATAGCCCCAAAAGCCAGTGCAGTTCAGTTCAACAGACCAGATCACTAATTCTCATCTTCAGTTGATAATTTTAGCCCTAGACTGAAAATGCATTTGCAGATCTGAAGAGAGTGATGTGACCCAGCTGATAGCCAAGTTCTGTGTTTTGCTCTGCCTTTTTGTGTGGCTGCCTCTCAGATGTTTCTCATCTGTAAAACAGATCAGCCAGCCAGTGGCACCTGCTTTGGTTTAGTGTTTGTGAGGTGCTGTGGTAACTCTGAGTCCTCCTTTAGCACTAATGACCCCTCAGGTGTAGCCATGTGTGGAAAGGAAATGGCAGTGCCACTTCTGAGAAGGAAAAAGGGCAGGAAGCTGAGGGAGGGCTGTGCCCAGGACAGGCCAGTCCTGGCTTTGGGAGGGTGTCTGGAGCCTCCTGCATGCGGTGCCCTGGGAGGGAATCACCTGTGAGTTCTGGTGATGCCAAGAGCCTTTAGGCAACTTGAACCACAGATCCATCTAATACCAGATCCATGCGGATCTGCAAGGAGTGAGCCCACAGGTGTGTGGAATCAGGAGAGGGAAAGGCAGCTGGTGCAGGTGAGCCCTGAAAAGTGAACACATCACAACACACGAGAGCAAGCACCTTGTCACTGCCCTGTGCAGGGCCATAAAGCTTTGGCCCTTTGTGACCTCCCAACAGGAACCTGCAGGCAGAGTACGACCGCTTGAAGCAGCAGCACGAGCACAAGGGTCTGTCTCCACTGCCGTCCCCCCCGGAGATGATGCCGGTCTCCCCGCAGAGCCCCCGCGACGCTGAGCTCATTGCAGAAGCCAAGCTGCTTCGCCAGCACAAGGGCCGCCTGGAAGCCAGGATGCAGATCCTGGAGGATCACAACAAACAGCTGGAATCGCAGCTGCACAGGCTGAGGCAGCTGCTGGAGCAGGTGAGTCCTCAGGCATTTCTTCTAGGTCTCTGAAGAGTGATTTTCCAAACAGGGTGTGAAGCGTTATCAGTAATGAGTGTGGCATTCACATTCTCTGAACATGATTCCTTCGCCCAGGGTTTTTCTCCTGGGAAGCTGAAAGGCAGTGAGAGATGCCTCAGAGAAAAGGAAAACAATTCTTATCTCATTTGCTTCTCCTGTGTTGTGCTCATGTGGAGTGAGCTTGGAGATTGTTTACCCAAAGGTGATTGCTTGATTGGACTCTGGTGTGAGTTGTTTTGACTCATTGGCCAATCAGTGCCAAGCTGTGTCAGGACTCTGGAAAGAGTCACGAGTTTTCATTATTATCTTTTTAGCATTCAGTAAGTATCTTTTCTGTATTCTTTAGTATAGTATAGTATAGTATTCTTTAATATAGTATAGTATAATGAAGTAATAAATTAGACTTCTGAGAACATGGAGTCAGATGTATCATTCTTACCTGCCATGGAGCTCGCTGTGCATATACAATAAACGAGAACATACCAGGAAATCGTGTCTGTAGAGGCAAGTCAGAGAAAAGTACAAAATTGTTTTACAGGCTGAAAGTGAGAATATGGAATCGAGTTTCAGTCTTCTTCCTTGTTTTATTCAGAATTAAAATGCATTGGCTGCATGGATGAATTTACTTAAAAACAGGCTGAAAATTGTGTGTATTCATGGAATAAATAAAAATTACAGAGATATAAAATAGTGAGCTGTTATAGCAATGTCTTACTTTTTTCCTTCAATTTCAGCCACAGGCAGATGCCAAGGTGAATGGTACAACACTGTCATCTCCTTCTACCTCTTTGCAGAGGTCAGGCAGCAGTCAGCCAATGCTTCTTCGTGTAGTTGGCAGCCAGACTTCAGAAACCATGGGTAAGATAACGAAGCTCAGGTTGTCACAAAAAATAATTATGTCCCATTTTCCAGAAAAAAATCCTTAAAGACAGAAAACACTTTTCCATTTAGTTCAAATGAAATGAAGTAGATGTTTGCAATGATCTTCAGTGTCATCTGGCTGTTTACACTTTACATCTTCATTATGATTCAGGTTTTGCTTTTGATCATGATGCTCCCAGTATCTTGGATATTTTGATATTAGACACAAAGCTAAGCCAGGGCTTGACTTCTGAAAACAAATGCCACTGAAAAGCTGACTGTTCTATTCAAACTGACTTTCAGTTATGAAGCATGACATGACTGATTTAAATGTACATAATATTAATTATGGCTAAGAGACTAAATGTATGATTAGTCATCCCTGTGTTAAATGATGTGATCTTATTTTTGATGTGTTGTGGCTCAATCAGTAGGATGGAGCTGTCACAGGCAGTGCTCATCTAGTGGCTTTTCTAAGTATCACATCACATGTGATAATGAACATCGTAAGAGTTGTGGAGTGAGGTTAAATAATAATATTCTGTAGCTGGAGGTTGGAATTATTATTTTGGTGCTTTTAGTAACTGCCATGTGGCACTTTCCTAATTTCCTGTCTGTTACAAAATTAGTAAGTATTTATTACCAAGTGGCAAGGATTTTCTGCTAGTAAAAAATGCAATCAATCTTTTCAGCATCTTTAAGCAAATGCACTTATATTACTTCAACAAGATGATGTTTCAAGTCTGATGATAATATTCAGCTTCATACAGAGAAATTTATTTTATGTATATTAGTGAGAGCTTTTCACTGCTATTAGTGAAAGTGTCAATGGCAGTGACAAATTTAATGGGCGGGCACATTCTGCTGTGTCTAAAGTGCTGTTGTGGGAAATGTAGCTTTTGGGGACATTTTTTTTCCATTCCAAGTGTGAGCAATAATTTCAGCCTATGACAGTATCAAGCAAAATGGGTTCTGTACAATCTGCAATTAAAAATGTGAAATAAATAGTATGTTTAGGAATGCTGAAGTTGAAATCCTGGGGGTGAGAGTACAATCACAGGTAACAGGAATTTATGCAAAAAGTAAAAATGGACCTTTCATTAATTATGTTACCAGGGGGGGAAATATTTTGTTATGTATGCCATACACAGAGTAGATAAAATGTATTAGTAGTGGTGTAATTTGCATCAGCTTTCTGGAGAAATGTCATGAATTTCATAATAAAATATATTAATTAAAATACAATTAAAAGAAAAGATAGGAAGACAGTGTTTCCCAGCCATCGTATTAGAAGTCTTGTAGTTTTATATTTCATCCTTTAGTGGGACAAAATAAAAAAATATACTTCTTTTAATTTGACTCAATATAAAATTATTCCCATTTATCTTGTGAGACTGGAATTAATTGAGTAACAAGAGTCATATAAGCTGCTAAAACTTTTTAAAGCAAATATTTAGACATAACTTGATTTTATTTGATTGGTTTCTAGGAGCCAATATGTGGGAGGACAGTGAGATGCTATCAGAAAGATCATACTGAGACTCAGCAGAGCCACACTGTTGGCAGCAGGGAGTGGAGCTTATAAAAAGAATTACTAACTAGGCTAACAAACTGCAACTGATTCAGTTTGTGAGTTGTCCTTTCACACCAGAAAGCTTTGCTTGCTAGGCTCAGAGTTTTCTGAAGCACAGCTTAAAATACTCTTAAATTGTGAAGGGAACCAGAGTGTTAGTATAAATAATGCTGCCATGCAGCAACCATGTGTCCAGGATTGAGAGAGCCATAATTTTTGAGAAAATACTGAGGATCTCTAGGTGTCTCAGGTAATGAGGCAAGGTAGTGGTAGCTTTTACATGTTTTTCTCTTTAAAATTACACCTTAGCTGTTTTTGCATTTGAAAACCCACTGCACTTTTGTCTTTCTGCTTTGCTGAGGAGAGATTGCTGTGAAAGGTGTTCTGCCAGCAGTGTTTTGGTAAAAGCAGTGACCCCCTCAAACCCTCAGTTACAAACAGAACTTATTCCTTGTTAACTTGAAGTACACCTGGGCAAGCAGAAATGTTCTGCTTTTCTCCTCATGGAGTCCCAGTGGGAAAGTCCTTCTCCTTGGCCTTTCTCCCCCAGCAGGGTAGCAGCAGAGGAGGTTCTCTGAAGTGTATGAGGCAAGAGGCTGTTCTGAACTTTAATTTGTTCAGGTACCACCAGAATATTTGAGACTCATTTAGCTCTCTAAACCTTTTGTAGCAAACACAAATGGGGAAGGCTCTTCTGGGTAAGGAGAGGAGACTGAGCTCTGAAGATATCCTTACTTCTGTCAAGTTGCTTGGCTGATGTCTTATTTTGTCCTTTACAAGAAAATACTCAGAAAATATCATCCAAATAAGGAGAAAATTTAAAATAATGCATTTTAAATAAAAAATACAACATTTTTGAGGTAGTGCAGCTTATATCAGCACTTATGAGTACATTTGGAAATTGATACCTGTCTTTAGTTCTTGGCCAGGACACTGCCCTTTTGTTGAGCTCTTTAGGGCCAGGAAGCTTTCTTCAGGCTGATAAAATCCTCAGCCTGTGTTGAAGCAGCGAGATCTCACTCTGAGTTTTCACCTTGACATTCAGCAGAGGCTTCAAGGTCATTGCTTTTGCTAAGACACCTCTGTCAGTGCAATGCCTGATGCGAAAGTAACTCATGGTGTGAGTTGATTTGTGTGAGCCCAGCACCAGTCAAAAGCCGAACACTCTGCAAGCAGCCTCAGCAACTATTTTTAGACCATTAATGGAATAAAAGAAGCTGATACAAAGAATCATCATTTATATGAATTAAGTGCTTCTTGCAGACACTCTATCCCACTTCTTGTGTTGGAGTGGGAGGAATCGCTCTTGGTCAGAAATAATTCTTGTTAAACTCCCAGCTTAAATATAGGCAGCCCTGAAATGCTCCTTTCATATCCATTTTTCTAGGTTTTTCACTAGCATGGAGCACCTCAATGTTTAAAGAATGTAAATGTTAACAGAAAATCAGACAGTTTCCTACTCAAATAGGGCACGACATGTTAGAATAAAGGGTCATTAAGTCATTTTCAGAAGAAGTATGTAACTCAGTTATTACAGCAGGCAAAATTGCTTTTGTGTTTTAATAGAGATAAAAGAAATCTAGTGAAAAAGAAGAATCTCACTTAAAGTATATACTTCGGGTTTTTCTTTTTCAAGATGCTTTATTTATATTGGAGGCCAGGATCTGCATTAAAAACAACATATGGATTTCAGTTATGTGAAACCATGAGTGAAAAAAATCCAGTAAAAATAAAATGTATTGAGTTTCCCATTAAGCTGCTGTCCTATAATCAGGTTATAGAAATTATTCAGTGGGAGAAATGTATTTTGCTTTATTAAACTCCTGCTAAACCCTTTTACAGTACAATTGAGTGTTCTTGGAGCACCAATCTGATGCAATTAAACTGTCAGAAATATTAATACTGATGCAGATGAGAATCTGGGTTTCTACTGATTTGCACAGCTAGGCAAAGCAGTGCCAACATGAACCCAGCACTATTAGAAAGCTGCTCAACAGCAGCACTCACAACAGCAATTTCTTTTTCCATTAATAGAATAAGAGAAGCTGAAACGAGTGTCATTTATGGAACTAGATGTTCCTAGCAGACATTTTACCCTACTTCTTTTACCAGAGTCGATTTCTTAAATCCCTTTTTATTAATTAAAATAGTGTTAATTGTCTCAAATTCCTCATTTAGTTTCTCTTAGATCCTTATAAAGAAAGAGAACAGTAACAGTCAACAAAATTCGCCTTTGAAATTTTTATTGTACACTAAGCAGAAAATGTGTCTGAGTGAACAGCCTTAGCTTTTAGGAGGACTTGGGCAATACAAACTGTTAGCACAGGCTCTTATGCAGTGGTGTGGATTTGCTTTGCAGGTGAGGATGAGCTGCTCAGCCCTCCCCAGGACACAAGCACAGGTTTGGAGGAAGTGATGGAGCAGCTCAACAACTCCTTCCCCAGCTCCAGAGGTGAGCGCTGCTGCCTGTGGCAGAAGAGAGGGAAGAATATAAAAGTGTTTTCTGTTCCTTGATGTTTTCAGGGGGTTGTGTTTTGGTATCAGGCTTTTTGCTTCTCTTTGTTTTCATTTCAACAATAGCTGTAGGGAAACCTGTCTTGTTTAGAGTGGAGGAGCAGCCTGTTCCTCCTTACCTTAAGCCACCTCCACAGGTAGCCCTTGCTAGATACATGGATGAGACAATGTCTTTGTGAGACTCTTTCTTCCCCAAGCATTTTCTTTGCTTTCTTTTTGCCATGTTCCTTTTTTCACAGCTTTCCTTCTGTCCTTATCCTTCTCCAATACTGTGGTTTGAAATAGAGTTCGAAGTCAAGTTCTCAACCATGTAGCCCTCAGGTCTAGAGGCATGGAGGGAAAACAAGTGGGGTGCTTGTTTGTGCAGCATGGGCTGCACTTGTTCATACAGCCACAGCCTTTCTTCCTGTGTTTCCATTTCTCTCATCCCTGTTGTTTGCTAAAAATAGGCATTTGTATTACCAGAATTTATTTGTTCACCCTTTTTTCATTTGAGCTCTTTTCTGAGCCCAGAAGAAAATACTCTGCTGCCAAGAAAAATGGCTGAGATTCCTAGCAGGAGATGGGAAGTTTGGGATATTGGCTGTTGCTGTGAAAAGAGACTCAGCCACTTGGCCTGAGAAAGCCCTGGTATTGCCAGCCTGATAAGTGGATTTCAGGGGGCATAGACTTCCTGCAGGGTCCTTGCACAAGTTTCACACATCATTCAGGGGTTCTTCTTTAGGAGACAAATTCTTTAACCATTGTACTAAACTTTCAGGGAAGTTAGGTTTTCTTCGTCCTTTGCTTTCAAAGCAAGTTCATCACAAACCATCTGTGAGCAGTGGGATAAAAGTCAATATAAACTGTATAAGATCTCATAATAATCAAAAGATGAAATCATTTAGAAAGATGTCATTGAATAAAGTCTAATATAATAAATTTTCAACTGCACTCAGCTCCACCTCAACCTTATGTTAAAAAGTCTTATGTCCAGCCCTCATTTTGCCTAGGTAATTGCTATGAGAGACAACAGATGAAAAGTCTTCCTAATATTGCTATGTGGATTAAAATGAATTTATTTTTAAAGTTGCTTTGTACAGAAGGTGCACAGTGTTTTCTTATTAGTGACCATCATTGTGACCACCATTAGTGACCATCAGTGATATGTAAATATATTGTACATAGATCTTGCATAGTCACATGTGTCTAGATGTAGATATCCCATGTGTAAAAATATTCACCAAATGTGATATCTAATTTGTATTCATAGGTGATGACACTGGCAGTGTTTCTTTTTGAAAACAAGCTTAGTTTTCAGCGAAATAGGAGCAATTTGTGAAACTAAATTTAATAAGATATTTGAAATAGAGAGGTTCATTTCCTGTCTAGAATAAATAGGTAGAGGTCAGTCTGTTAGACATCACCTTCTGCTCACTGAGAATAGAAGATGTTTCTTTATCTTATTAATGAAAAATACAAAGTTTCATGAAACAAACTGAGAGAATATAAAACCTAGTAGGAAAAATAAGTGAAATTGATAAGTTCAGATAATATTTTAATTTTTGTAAATTAACCTGTAGCTTCAGATTTTCATTCTCAGGATGCCAAATGTGGTCATTTAGCTTGAGAGAAAGAACGTATTCCCTTATTTTGTTTCTTCATTCAGTAACTGTCTTGAAAACATAATAGATGATCACAAGCATCCACAAAAGGTATTGCAGTTGATGTGCTTCCCTGTGTGACTAGCAGCCATGGAGAACAAAGATACTGTCTAGCTGGATGGAGGGCTGTGAGTGAGGAGGGGGCACAGCTTTGACATGAGACCCCTCAGCCAAGGCACGAGAGGAGCTCCTGGTGCAGCAGCAGGAACAGGCAGAGCCCAGCAGAGCCAGGCTTCCCTTGGGACTTTGCTTTTAGGCCTTGGCCAAGACACTGCCAGGCTGAGCCAGAATCTGCCTCTTCCCCTCCCTTGGGCTGCACAAAAAGATTAGTCCAGCTGGGAGAGAAACTTGTTCTGTTTTTTGGGAATTGTACCAGGTTTTGGCTAAAGAGATTAGGACTTCAGTTATGTTTCTGTGTTCTGCATATATCTTTTGATGTATTTGCATGAATGCCAGGTTAGTGTAATTCCTTTTGGCTGAAGTGTAGGAATGGTCAGGCTCTCTGTAAGAAATAGTTTGTCCTAAAGCCAGTGCAAGTGGATTTCCATTCATTAGTTGATAGAGGCTGCTGAGAGCTCATGTAAACTTCTGTTACTGAAGTTTTCTTCTATCCTCACTTTAATAATTCTATCATATTCAACTGATACCTGCACACACAAAGTTTACATCTGACATCTGATGTGCTGCAGCCTCATGCAGACTTTCAGTGTGACATGAAAGATGCTGTGGTCAGTCAGATTCCACAGGCATCAGGCATCTCTGATTTATAATTTTCAAGACTGCAGGAAGAAGAAAAGGAAGCAGAGTTGATTGGTCTCAGCAAACTCCTGAATCAGGAACCTTGTTGCTGTTGAGAGGTGTAATCTGTATCTCAGATTTCTGATCTTTAACAGATGATCAAAGTGCAGTTGCAGAAGAGTGAAAACAGTTTGGCAAAGCAGCCTGAGAAAACAGCATAATGTTAAGTACTCAGGCATGGTGCAAGTGAAATTTGTGTCTTTCAAGTACAAGTTGCACTGAATCTGAGGTTACAGGTGTGAATACCTACTTCAAGTAGATGTTCAGGAACAGAAGAATAAACCCAAACAAGCAATAGCACATATCTATAAACAATACTTTTGGTTATATTGATTCTTATTAAGTAAAATTTAAAAATTTTCAGATACCAGAAATGCAGTTGTCCCAGTCTGCCATTCAGAAACAGGTTGTGATAAAGGAGCTGAGGCAGCTGACTTTACCCTGGAGAAAAGGAGGCTCAGGGAAGACCTTATCACTCTACAAGTGCCTAAAAGGGGATTCAAGCAAGGTGAGGCAAGGTCTGTTCTCCCAAGTGTCGAGAGGTAGGGCAAGGTGAAATGGCCTTAAGTTGTGCCAGGAGAGGTTTAAATTGGATATTAGGGAAAATTTCTTCAGGAAAAGGGTGGTCAAGCATTGGAACAGGCTGCCCTGGGAAGTGTTGAATCAACAGCCATGGATGTATTTAAAAGACACCTGGATGTAGTACCTGAGGACTTGGTTTGGTGGGGGGCTCAGCAGTGCTGGATTAACAGTTCCACTCAATAGTCTTAGAAGTCCTTTCCAACCATAATGATTTTATGAAAAAATGTTTTCTTTGTGGCCTGTAAAAATAAATAAGTGTGTTAAATTTCAAGTTAAATATCAGCATATCACAGCAGAGAGAGTGGAAGGCCTTTTGAATCAGGGACATAATTCTGGGTGTCCTGTTGCTGTTAGAATAACAACAGCTTGGAGGAGTTCAGAACAATATGACAAAACTAAACAGGATTTTGAAGGCTTTGATTGTGAGAAAAGTTCAGAGCTGAACAAGCACTGAAGAGAGAAAAGGACTGAATTTCTATGCTTGGGTGCACAGATGTGTAGTTGAGCATCACAGACATATTTAGCCTAAATATTGTCAAAAGCACCTAAAGAGTAAGACTTGCTCAGATTGGAAAATAGTTTACTAAAGCGAATAGTGGCTCTTATTTTGGAATTCTGAAACAAGGCAATAAAAATCCATAGTAATTGTCACTCACCTGGAGGTAGATTCCTTAAGATTATATTTTTCAAGCTTTTGCTGCACAATGTTGATTTTAAAAGGGCATCAAGGCTTCATAGCATCATTTTGAATGTATTTTAGAGAAGCAAGTGCAAAACAGATTGTGTCATGGACCTGTACAAGCAGACCTCAGATGTAACAATTTATGTACCTTACACCTTTTATAGGGTTTTTCATTTGTTTGTTTCTTCAGTTTAACCTTTTGGCAGTTCTTGGCATTTCCTAAGGAGAACAGGACTTTCCTGCTCCTTGCACATCTGGCTGCTGGTGCCAAAAGCTGTTTAATTTCTGGAGAGAGAAATTCTGCTGAATACCTGATGATTGCTGTCCTTAAGGAATTTTTCTTTCCTTTTAATCTAAAAGGTTTCCCATCCACTCCTCTTTTACTTTGCTGCTCCCAGCAAATTCACAACTGCTGCAGCTGCTTCAAACAGCTGCTGTGCTAACTCAAAACAGATGTCAAAGCCAGAGGTCTGACATTTAGTGGAAATCTACCATTAAATGCCACCTCAGTGGTTTATTTGACCCTGCTCAATAATGGGCCACAGAGGAAAACATTTTCACGCTGTGTTTGTGCCCAAACTACTAAATCTCCAGGGAATTGGTTCACAGTTAGAGAGTAAGATTGGCAGGATTTTCAAAGCCAAATTCATCTCTCCTGCAGCACTGAGGACAAACAAGTGACACCACTTCAGGTGGCTCTCTTGGTGGACCAGGCTGAGTTTTGCATTTATGGTTTCATGGCAAATGCATTGTGTGAATGAAGCTCAGAGAGGTATTTAGGGGCAGGAGTTCTTGAACTAACTGTAGCTGCTGAGAGAACTTCACAGATTTGCAATGCTGGGCCCCTGCTGGGAGATAGTGAGGAAGTGGGAGCCAAAACTGGTTACAAATGAGACCATCATTGCTTGAAAGAGCTAAGAGGCCATGACATAATGTGAGAACATTTGGACAGAGACTGTTCCTCACAATTTTGCATGGTATTGCTTAACAGTTGTGGTGTGGTGCAGTGAAATTACAAGATCCCACAGCAATAAATGAATGGCACTAAGAATAGCACCCTTTATTAGGAGTTTTATTTTTATCTCAGTCACGTTAAAACACACCAGTCACATTTTCTCCTCTCACTTGTGCATCAGCCAGGCTCTGTCATGACTGGGACTCACATCCTAAGTGAAACTAGCAACTTTCAGCACTGCAAATATTGCAGTTTCTCTTATTCTGACAGCAAAATGTCTCATGATGCAGACTTTTCTTTTCACACTTTACTGAGTCAGTGAAAGAGTACCCTGGAGTTACTGTACTGTGGAGTATTCTGGAAGTACTCTTTCCATTTGAGATACCCTGGCCTCTCCTGGGTTGTGTCACCCCTGTGCTGAGGTCCTGGATCCCACCACAGTGAGCCCAGGTGACTGAGATCCCTGAGATCCTGTACTGCCTCTGCTCTGCCTTGCTCTGCTCCCCTTTTGCTCAACAGAACTGATCTTGCTGAGCTTCTCTGCAGATGGGGCAGTGGTGGGGGGGACTAGGTCTTCCCTGTTTTATAATGCCCACTTCTGCTGTAGACTGAGAATATGGTAATGAGTTTAATAAAACTTCAACAGATCTCTTTTTTGTTTTGAGAAGCAAGGCTCTTTGCAGACCCAGATCTCCCTTTTGTGCAGCCTGTCCCTTTCCTGAGCTCAGTGACTGGGGCAGTGCCGTGGTTGCTTTGTGCTCTCTGTTTTGACCTGGATCTGCAGAGACTCCTGCATGAAGTTTTTGGTGGCAGAAAGCCTCTGCTTTCAGGCTTGATGTGGTCACTTGCTGTGTACCTTTGCCTGTGATGCAATGCCATGTAGCTTTCCAAAAAAAAAAAAAAGAAAAGCTCTTCTATTTTGTAAGGGCAGGAAATGTTGATTTGAGCAGAAATAATAGATAATTAGGCACCCACGGATTGCGTATCAGTATTTGGATGCCTTACAGAACACAAATTTTCAGTACTGCAGCAATATAGACAATCTTCTTCCTCTGCAATTTATGCCAAACCATACTCCTTGCCTTAAAACTTAGAAACAGGCATTCATTCATATGCAAAGAAGAAAATAACGTAAAATCCATTAAAACCTTTCTAATCTTCCTCCAGAAGAAATTAGCTGCTGCTGTAGTAGTGTGGATCTTTGCTGCATTTAACAAATTCTAGGGCTGATTACTCACCACAGACTGTCCTCACCAGCTGTTTTGTGTGGTGCTGAGCTACCCCAGTTACCTTTAAATGCATTCATTTTCAAGCAGAATCCAGTCTGTCTCATGTAGATTTAAATCAAACACTGTGTAGCTGCAGTTGTAGCTGCTTGTGCCGACAGGAAGGCATTTTTAAGAACTCCAGTATTTTGCTTGCAGGCATTTCCTTTTCTCTTCTTGACCCAAGCTAAACTGTGGACCCAAGCTAATCTCCTGCTGGGTCCCATTCCTGCCACAGGACTCTTTCAAACCAAGCTCTGTACTATGCTGCAGTTCTGGAGTCCTTAAGCTGATCCAAACCCTGGTGCTCTTCCTGAGAAAATGACCAAAGTATGCAATAGATTTTGTGTCTTCCTTTCCAAGGATTTTCTGTTACTGATGGATATTGGTGAGATATTCTCATCTCCCCTTTTGGAAGACATTTTTAGGGAATTTATAACTCCTGATAAAAGTGCCAGAGGAGGTCTCAGGCTGTGCAGACACATATGTAAGTCCTGGAAGGTTAGGCAGACCTTTGAGGTGGAGTCCTTAGAACTGAAGTGACACCTCTTCACCAGCACGTGTGGTACAGACATCACTGGAGTCGAGATTTCACTGAGGAGCAGAATAAAAACCCATGTGCTGAGCATGTTGTTATTGAACCTTTTGCTATCCTTTTTAATAAAGTATGCTGCTGGGGAGAGGGAGAGGGGCAGAAAGGGACTAAAAGTTCCTCTGTTCTGTAAGTGGTGACCTCTGCTGTCCAGGCCTTCAGAGGCCGCCCCAGCCCTTTCCACTGCCTGGAGTTTGTGGAAGCCATGGCTCAGACCCATGCTGGTCAGCGATGCCATTCCTTCCTCTGCCCTCTCCTCCTCTCCTGTACTGCCTCTGCTCTGCCTTGCTCTGCTGTTGGCCCTTGTTCTGCAGCTTGTAAAATACCCATAAAGGTGTTTATTGCCTCTCTTCCCTTCTCGTACAGCCTGCCATAGAGCAAAACTCGACAGCAATTAGGTTACTGTTATGCTGACTGGTGTGTTCTCCCTTATGTGTCTGTCTCTCTCCCCAGTGTCCCACACATCATTTAAAATTGCATCATTTGCAGCAGCTCTGGGGCAAAGATCATCCTGCAGCATCTGCTGCAGTGACTTTCTCACTAGGACTGCAAGCCTGGCATGGCAGAGCTGCCAGCAGTGGGACAGTGAAAGTGGGACACTGCTTCTGGAGACAGTGAGAGTGTTACTGCCTGTGTGGTGGAAAGATGGACAAAGGGNTGGAAGAAAAGAGACTTTTAACGCGTTCTCGGGATCACCTTGATCCAGAAAAGGTCCCGAGAGGGGTGTTTCTGCTGTTGAGTAACACCTGGCTTCCCTTTTCTAAAAACAAATATGCTCTGAGAAGTGTTTGAGAAGAACCAGCATGATCAAAGTGTGGCTTCTCTGAAGGCTTGTTAGGAGCATCTTTGGAGCTAAACCCGTTATTGACTTAATTTTGTTAGTACTTGAACATGATAAGATAATTTCTCTTTTTTCTCTTTTTTACTTGAACTTTTTTTCTCTTGTTTTTCCCTCTGCCCCCTCAGTTTTGCCATGCTTGCAGGTCAGCACATTGCAGACATATTTTGCAATATATTTATCCTCAATGTGAGCATGTTGCATTCCAGTGTTCTTCCGTAGGTGTGAAATATGTGTGTACACACAGGCATGTATATCAATGCATACCTCAGTGTATGTAGGCTGCAATATAATATAAAGTGTCTGACTACATTAATTTGACATTGGGAGAAAATGTTTTTACCACTTACACTGATTGCTAGAAGTACTCAAATTTGCTAATTAGAATATTCAGAAAGTGAGTTCAGATCTTGTCTGCAGTCATTATTCTCAACTGACAGGTGTGTAAGTTGGTGTAAGTAGTTTTCTCAAGTGTTTTTGGGAGGTTAAACCAAGCCACAGGTTACAGAACTGTTGTTGAATAAATCAGCTCAGAATCATCGCTGGATTTCAGTGCACTTTTGGTCTTTGTTTAAGCAGAAACGCATTTTTAATGTTAAATTTCTAAATGGAAATTGAAGTGTCTTTTACAGTATAAAATATATGTTCATGTGTGGTTGTGGTTTTTTTTTCCTTTCTTTCTGATAATTATTCCACTTCCTCTCTCTGTTCCTAAAGGAGGAAATGCCCCTGGAAAGCCAGTGAGAGAGGTTAGTGAGACGCAGGCTCACTGCCATGGCTTCTGTTTGTCACAGCTTGCTTTCTGTGCCCAGCATGTGTGTGACACAGCACGGGGTTGCTTGGGTTTGGTGAAGGGTGGGGGTGGTTTTGTTTTGCTTTGGGTTTTGTTTGGTTTTGCTGAGTGCATTCCCCATGTGTGCTGTAACAGTGGTGTACCTCTCAACTTTCAGTGGAGACAATGTCAGCTCAGAGGTCTGCATTTTCTTACATGCTCCCAGAGGTGGAAAATCAGGAATGGGGAGGAGAAAATAATACATTGAAATTAAGCCTCTGAATGATAAATGTTGTCAATAAATATGCTGCACTCACTTATTTATGTTCTGTTGCTCTTGTGTGTAAGCACTACAGGGAGACTGGGGTCTCTTGCTGTTCTGCTTACAAACTCACAGCTGTATTTACATCTGTGACCCAGTATACCAACCACCATCTCCAGTGATTAAGTAGGTTTTTTTTATATTTCTTTAGAAATATGAGAGTTGAGAGGTATAAGAGATTCAGGTGTTTTAATTTCCTGTTGCACTATTGCAGAAAGAAGAATGCCACTAACATTCACCAGCTCCACAGTGTTCCATTCAGCAATGCAGATGGGCCGTGGTTTTCACTGTGCACTTTGGACATGGTTGGTTTGATGCAAAATAGGTTTTGGAATTTGTGAATTTATGTGTTGCTTCTCATTAATGGAGGAAAGCGTTTTGCACTGTGTTGTCACAGCTCCTTTGAAAGCATTTCCAGAGAGCCTTGATTTTTCCTCTGTGAAGCTGCTCTTCACTTGCCAGCCAGACACAGCGTTTGAAAGATGAATTTCTAGTGATAATTATTATTAAAGATAAAATATTCAGAAACTGCCTGAGTGCAGCTGCAGTAGCTGTGAAATGACCTTTTCTGCACAGAAGACACTTGGTGTGGATGAGGCAGGAATTGAAGGGTAACCTGGTTTGCAAACTTCTGCTGGTACAGAGGGAGGGGCTCATGGAAACATTCTTAACAGAGCTGCTGTGAACCCCCAGTCACTGGCAGGGTGCCCTGGGAAAGCCAGGATTTGTGCTGATGTGGTGCCTTGAAATACAGAGGTTCTCTGCTTCAGCTGTAGGTGCTGGGGCAGGTTCAGCTGCTTCAAGGTATAAGACCTTTGGTGCAGATTAAGTCTGTCCTTGAATGGCAAGTCCTGTCATATGGATCAAAAAAGGGTGCTTGAGATGGCATCAGCAGACTGTACAAATCCAGAAATTTAATGGAAAATACTTCACACTGAGCCCTGCTTATTCTGAGCTCATATACTCTGAGAACTGTTCTCTCATTTGGCAAAAACAGGTCATGGATTTCCACTATCCTCATTCATATTCATGCATATTACTCAAAAAAAGCTTCTTCTGCAGAGGGCATACTACAAGTAATTAACAAAAAAAAAAAAAAAAATTTCAATTGGCATCTTCTACCTGATCTGATTCCAGCAGTTTAACCCTAAAAAATTGACTTCAATGAACTGCTCTGTGCTCCCTGGCTGAGTTTGTACTCACTAATGGTTCCAGAGAGACCTTGGTAACTTGGAGAGCTGAATATAAAATGCAATTGTCCACCTGCTTATGAAGGATATGAGCTAAGGTATAGAACAGCTTCTGCTGTAGGTGTGAGTCTGTACTTGCAAAGGCAGATCCTGTGGTTGAAAACCCACCTGGCCAGGTTTTGATTCCATTACTCACATTTGCTATTGTCTTTGTGTGTAATCCCATGGATTTTGTGGCATTACTCCATATGAATAAGGGTATCAAAACCCAAGTCACCAACAGGAAGGATTTTTCTTTTGTCAGGAAAGGGATAGAAATCTCTTCTGCTAGAAAAGGCCCTGTATTGTGTTGGGATTTCTCAATTCACTTTCCATCCGCTCTTTCAAGTCTGAATGTTCTACATTTATTTTTCTGACAAGCTGTAGTATAAGATTGGTGTTCTGTTACTGTGCCCACACCCATGGGCATTGATTCCATTAGAGTCTCTGAAGCAAATTCAGCAGATGTGAAACACATCATTCTCTGTGTGGCCAGAAGTGAGGTAGGTAGTGTCTGCAGAAATAGTTGTCTTCTGCTTTCCAAGCAAATGGCAGCTGTGGATTTCATAAGTTGAAGTTAATACTGTCCATGTCCATTTTGAGCTTTACTGCTGCATTTCAAAGTGTCTACTAGTTTTTTTATTACATAGCTGCATTTTTCAACCTTTCAGTGCCTCAAGCATGGATAATACTTTCTCAGCTTTAATGTTAAAAAAAAAAAGAATAATGGAATTAACGCCTTCTTTGATAGCATTACTTTAGAAATATGAATAATAATGGAAAGTTCTGATTTTTATTTTTCTAAGTTCTTTTAGGACAATATTTCTCTCATTTGCTTCTTAATTAAAAATGTCAATGTCCTACATTTCAGTACTAGAGAGGGCAAGTGAGCAGCATGCAGTGGCAGCAGCAGAGCCCTGTGGAAGCAGTGAACTTAAGCACTACCTTAGGTACAGACATGACAGAAGGGTGCACTCATTGCACATACAGTACCAGGAAATCATCATGTCCTTTGTTCTCAGCTCTTTGCAGTCTCAATTAACCAGGCTGTTACTCCCATGTCCAAGAGAGGCAAAAATCCTGCTGGCAGTGCAGTGGCACCCAGCTGAGGGTCTGCCAGTTGTGTGGCTGGAGCACAGCCACCACCTGCTCCGCTGGCCCGTCCTGCCATCCCAGGGCTGTCCTGGAGACCCAGGTCCCCCTGCTGCTGCTGCATTTACAGTCCACTGTCAGCACAGACTGCAGTCAGCAATGCTTTGTGGGCATGCTCTGAGCTCTAACCTCAGATGGCTCTGGAGAGGACACAAATGTTCAGTATTAATGCAGAGGAAATTAAGACCTGAGCTGGAGAGGGAGTGTGGATGTTGTGGGGGAGAGGGAGCTGTATCTCCTTAATCACTGCAGCATGCATCTGGGCAGCTTTTGAGGAGGGAGATCAGATTCGAAGCATGGTTGTTTCAAAAATATGATATCAATTAACAGATAAAGAAAAAAAAGTACTATTGGACATTTCTGTAATTTTTAAATATTAAAAAGTACTTAGAGATTTGTGGATCCATAAGGACTTCTAATTGCCTGAACAGTGTAACAGTTTATACCGACTGTGGCATACCTCTGAAAAGTTTTTTGTGTGTGTTTTTGGTTGAAGTTACTCCTTTCTAGACTTAGCCCTTTTTTAACAGAACAAAATAGTATTAATTTCTAAGGATGCAGTTTAGCAGTCTGGGTTGTTCTAAGCCTACAAAAGGGTGATCAGTCTTCCTGGGAATGAGCAGTGTGGAAATCCTGAAGAGCCCTGGAGTTTTCTAGAAACAACAAATCACAACAAATCTGAATGCGAGCCCATCACCCCACGGGCAGCCTCTCACAGCTGGCTACCCAGTCACAGCATTGCTCTGGTTATACCAGAGGGGAGTGTTCCCATAAAGTCATGGAGTTTAGACAGAGTTTCAGGTGAGTAGAGCAGCTCAGCAGCTCAGCTGGTTTGCACCAGCATCTCCCATGTGTTCTTGATTTCATATGGCTTTGTCAGATTTTCACTTGTGGTGGTATAAATTGCTGGATTGATCTCAGTCTGCGTGATGCCAGTGACAGAGATTATCCCTAACAGCTAAAATAAATGTGGTAGGATACATTTACTTTAAAATAAACTATGTTTTGACCAAAACTTGGCAGGAATCTTTCATACGCAGTTACTTGTCATGCTGATGAGGAAATTACAAGGTTTTGCTTCAGATGAATAGGATGGCTATACATTTATGATGTATGGATGAAACTGCTGATTGATGCATCTGTTTCTTTGCACATTAGTGCAGTTAGCAAACTGATACCAGATACCAGAACCAAGTATTTTTTTGTATTGCTATCTGGCAAGCTGTGTCACAACACAGCTCACTGTCCAGTGGGCAGCTTCTTGAATAATTCTTGTTTAGATCCAACCTAGTTTTGTATCATCAATGCTAAATTAAAAAAAAAAAAAGAACTCTAACAACCTTTAAAAAACCTAGTATTTGAATGTAGAGGGTGGTAGTAGTTCCCCAGAAGAAAAGAGCTCCTGAGGTTGTTCAGCATGGAGAAGAGGCTTTGAGGAGACCTTCCAGTACCTTAAGGGGGCTTGTAAAAGGGAGGGAGAGGGACTTTTATATGGGCAGATAGTTACAGGACAACGGGCAGTGGTTTCAAACTGGAAAAGAGCAGGTTTAGACCAGATGTTAGAAAGCAGTTCTTAACTGAGGTGGTGAGACACTGGCATAGGTTGCCCAGAGTTGTGGATGCCCCACTCCTGGAAGTGTTTGAGACCAGGTTGGATGGGGTCCTGAGCAGTCAGGTCTAGTGAGTGGCATTCCTGCCCATGACAGGGAGGTTGGAACTAGATGGTTCCTGAGATCCTTCCAACCCAAACCATTCTAAATAGTTCTATGGTAATTTTTTTCTATTCCATAAAAGCTGCTGAACTGAGATCACTCCAGGCTCTGATTTACTGTAGAAATGTCAGCAGTACATGACTACCACAATATACAAGCATTGGGAAGAGGATGGTGAGTCTGATTTTCCCCACAGGGAAAGTTCATTCCTGTTGCAGTTGTGTCAGGAGGGGAAGCCACCATGTAGGTGTGCAATGGTCAGTCAGGCTCCAGCACATTACAGGTAGGGACTGCATGAAAGGTGTATCCTGGATGTCCTGGTCATGTCCTTCCCTCATTTGGGTGCTCCTTTCTCAAGGACCATGGTGAGGACTCATCATCCAGACTAATACAAAGCATTTCTGAGAACCAGAGTTGTGGGCAGATGGCATTGCGCTTCTGTGTTTCTCCAGACAAATATGCTATCACAAGTGCTCCCAGAGAGTAAATCAAACCCCCTCAGGCCAGGCTGATGTGCAGTTTTATTGAGTAATACTTCACTTATAAATGTTCAGTTGCTGGCACTCTGCAGTGTGGAGACTTCTAGAGTTGGATGTCACGTGCATTTTTTGGATGTAAATAAATCTTTCTTCAGCAATTATTTTCTAGCTCCTCTTTTAACTCATTTACGTGTTTGGCCTCAACATCAGCCTGTGGCGATGAGTTCAGTAATACAATTATGTGCTGTGTGGAGTATAATTTCCTTCTGCTTGGTTTAAGACCTTCTGTCTACTCATTCCTTCTTGTCCTTGCAAGAAATCTTGAACACTCGGTCCTTGGTTTGTATGCTCATCTTGTAGGGTGGCTAGATCTCGGTCATGTTCCCTCTTCAGTCGTATTTTTTCAGGAGGGAGACTCCAGATAATTGTGGCATCTTTGTTTGTGCTGGACTGCTGTCCAAAAAGGAAAGGATATTTAAAAATGATTGAAAGAACTGAGTTGTTTAGTTCGGTCATCATTATATCTATCTTTGCAGGTATCCTGCTGAGATCTCTCGGCTTTAATGATTTAGTTAATTACTGCTGATCTGTTTGTTTCTCTTTTTCTCCTTGATAGAACATTGGATGCTCAAACACTTGCAGCATCAGTCAGAAACTCTTCTGTGATGTCAAGGGACTTAATTGTTGCTTTTGGTGAACATTGATAATGATGAAGCTCCATCACCAGGGGGGAGATGGTTTATTTGCAGGGTAGTTTGCCACAGCTATTCAAGCCAGTATTACTGTTAAAGTGTTGTACAAACCTGGCAGTTTTTGCTAATGACAACCTGCTGAACTCATCCAGGAGACTTCTGGAAGTCTTTCCGAGGATGGCAGCGAGCGGCACGTGGAGAACGACGGATCTGTGAAGTTTTCCTGTCCACGTGCTGCCACATCCTCTTTGTTTAATTTCCTCTTTGACTTTCTTTTTCAGGCCACAATGTAGGGAGCCTTTTCCACATGGCAGACGACCTGGGAAGAGCGATGGAAACCTTAGTGACCGTGATGACCGACGACAAGGTGTTAGAATAGCAAGATGTGTTTTACAACTTCAGGCGTTCCGCATGGTTTTTATAATATTCATACTACAAAGAGGATTAGACTGTAAGAGTTTACAAGAAAACAAATCTATATTTTTGTGAAGGGTAGTGGTACTATACTGTAGATTTCAGTAGTTTCCTAAGTCTGTTACTGTTTTGTTAACAATGGCAGGTTTTACACGTCTATGCAATTGTACAAAAATTATAAGAGAACTACATGTAAAATCTTGATAGCTAAATAACTTGCCATTTCTTTATATGGAACGCATTTCGGGTTGTTTAAAAAAAATTTATAACAGTTATAATGAAAGATTGTAAACTAAAGTGTGCTTTATAAAAATAATTGTTTATAGAAACCCCCCTAAAAAAAAAACACAAAAAAAATATACTGAGGCAGTGCATTTGTTTAGTTTCATTTCAGCTCTGTAACAGTATCAGAGAGATTCATGTCCTGTGTTCTTTTCCTTGCCTATCAAAAAGAAAAAAAAGGAAAGTATTTCCTGCAGTTATGCCAGAATGGCCACCTTACATTTCTCATTGGTTTTGTCTGACTATGGCTGGCTTAGAAAAAATAACCAAAAAACCTGAACTTCCAATGAAGGTAGTTACCTTTTATCTTTCCAATAAAATTAAGAATTACATTAAGAATTACACTTACTGTCCTGGTTTTGGACAGCAACTAGCAATTACACAGCTAGTTTGCAATAATTAAATGAAAGAGCACATTATATGACAGAGCCTGCAAAAAAGAAAAAAAAATCAAAAAAGAAAAAGAAGAAAAGGAAAGAAGTTAACAACCATCCTGTGTAGTGTTTCCTCTACTGACTAAATTCCTGGATAGTTTTAATAAAGGAACATAGACATTGCCTTACTGATTTGAACCCTGGGGCTCAGCAGGGCTGGGGACAGCTCTCCCCCTGTTGTCACCTTTGCTGCAGAGGAGAAAAAAGAGGGAGATGCTCCCCCCAGCCCCCTGTGGGGTTGGCTTCTGACCCAAAGCACAAGTAGGGTACCCAGAGAGCTCTGTCCAGCTCCCAGTGCTGGTGATGGGCACAGACATCCTCGACCCTGTGGAAGAGGAACCAAGAGCTTCCCACTGTCTGTCTCATCCTGCTGCAGCAGCCGGTCCCAAGGAGCTGTGGTGCTGCAAGCCACCTTTGGGAAAGGCTGTGGAAGAGTTACTGCTGTTCTTGCCTCAAATGGTGATCAGGTGAAGGTAGTCACACTGCTCCATGAATATTTATCACCAAAACAAAGGCCCTGGTCCTTTCTCCTTCCCCATTTCTCTGTACAAGTAAACCCTGCACAACTAACAATAACGTGAGAAAGAGAGGAGCTGGTAGAGAAACAGATTAGCCAGCTTGACTGCAGCTCTGTGAGAGAGAGGTTTGGGTATGAGGTGCTGTCAGCAAAAGCTTTACCACTTCATTTTCTTAACCAGCTTTTAATTTTACCATAAAATACATAGAAACACAACCATCTGACTTTATATTGCAAGAGTAAAAAAATCTGTTACCTCTTCTTGTATGAAGTGTAATTAAACTTGGGAAAGATTTTATTTTGAATGCTAGTTAACATTGAACATGGCTAGTCATGCTATTTCTACCTCACTTTGGTTTTGTGCTGTTCCTGACAATTACGTATGACAATGTTACATCATCACCACGTGTCCATTGTGTGACCAGGTCTCATTGTTTAAGTAATAACAACAATGTTAATCATTTACAAAAAAAAAAGTACAATCCCTCCCAAACCTCTGCTTTCCTAATAAAGAGCTTTTTAACACTTGATTACAATAGGAACCCTCACTATTTCTCATGTCCTTTTTTATCAGAAGGTTTAAATTGTGATTTGAGAAAGAGATGGGTTTCTTTTCCCCTCCCCCCTTATACATTAAACCTTCTCTTCAGAAAAATTACGGAAGAAAAAAGAGATTGCACGATTGTTTTCATCAGGGTTTTGTTTTGTTTGTTTTACTTTCTAGATCTTAGTTTTGGAGTGAGTCTGTCAAAAAGTATTTAAAAATTTGAAAGCTTTATTGCTGCTTTTTTAAGCATAATTTGGGAATTATTTCATATTCCTTATAATGACAAAGTATTAAACTGTAAAACATAATCAGTGTAGTTGAATACATGAATACCATATGGCATGTTATTTCATCGTTACTCAGTACTGGTTTATTACTTGGATATCATAATATATTGTGTTTTAACACCAACACTGTAACATTTACTAATTATTTTTATAAACTTCTGTTTTACTGCATTTTTTTCACAACATACCAAATTTCACCAAATATATGCCTTACTATTGTATTATATACTGCTTTACTGTGTATATCAATAAAGCACGCAATTATGTTATATAAAAGGTGCAGGAGTTTTTGTTCAGCACTCACCCAGCACATCTCCCCAGCAATCCTTGCCATACTGCACTGGCCAAACTCCCTGCTGGCATCACCTCAGTGCCTCAGCTCTCCCTGGTTTGGGGTTTTCTCCCCTGCTGAAGTTGTGAACCTCCTGTGCTCCCCAAGCTTTTGGGGGTTTTCCAGCCCCACACTTCTTACCTCATCCCTGACAGGACATTCAGACCAGATTGATTCAGTCCAACACTTGATAGTCTCCTTTCCACCAGGCTTAATGTTAGGAAAACCCTCTTTGGGGCTTTGGGAAGTGTGTGTTCCCATCAGAGAGGCTGATCACACATCTCCTTTACCTAGGAAATGTGTAGGCTTTGATAGCCAGACTCCACTCAGCTGTGTCACGATGCTCCCTTTGAGCTACCTGTTGGTGGTAGAAACAATGTGGTGGAAAATAATAAAACACAAAGGCAAAACCAGCATATATTTGCCTATGATTTCAGTAATACAGTGAAGGAGAAGGTGGGAATTTCCTCATTTCATTCACTTGAGGAAATAAATATACTTCCCACATGTACTCACCCAGACTCGAGTTACTCTGGATTCACTCCTACATAAGTCAATCAGCCTGTGCTTTGCTGTACTGAAGTCTTCCCTGAAGACTACAATCCACAAAGCACAGCAGCCCCCCATGATGACTGTTGAATTTAATTAAGCAAGAGGGAGGATAGCTCCACTCATTTGCCCCACACCTGTGACCCCATGATTTACAACTCTTGACATCCCATCAATCAGACCTGGTGTTCCTGAGTGGCTCTTAAGAATGTTTTCCTTATGTATGTTCAGCAAAATGCCCTCCTTAAGGACTGGTTAGTGTGTTTCCTTTGCTTTTTGGGCAGAGGGGAAAATCAGTTCTCTCTGATTTTTGTCTGCCTTGTTAGCATGCTGCCTTGACTCCTTGACTTCAAAGTGTTTGCTCTGCCTTTTCAATGGATGGATGGATGGATGGATGGATGGATGGATGGATAGATAGATAGATAGATAGATAGATAGATAGATAGATAGATAGATAGATAGATAATGATAGATACAAATCCTGAGGCCCTGCTAGCCAGATCCGGAACACTGGGGGGGTTGGAGGTTCCCTTCTCAATGAGGCCACAGGTCTCCTCTGCTCCCCACTGACCAGCACAGTGTCACACAGCTCAGGGTGACATGCTGGTCACTGCTTCATGGCCCCTGCTCACCTCTGCTCAGCCAGGGAGTGCTGCCCTGCCCAGTCCAGCCCTGGGCTTGCTGCTGCACTTTGGGAGCCCAGCACACCCTGCCAGCCCCATGGGGCTGTGTGGGCAGCTCTGCTCTGCTGCTGCTGTGGAGCAGGAGAAACCAGGGAAGGGGATAGCTAAGCTGAGTGGGAAAAACACCAGTGTCTTTTCAGCTAGGATGGGGAAAAAGAGGGAAAGCAAAGGTGTGCAGGATGCATAAAAAGTCTGCAGCTGCCAGCGTGTGTGATCCACTCCATGGTGGTGTCTGCAGCAGAGCATCCCCAGCTTTGCTGGGCTGGGTACACATAGCAGGCACAGTGCCTGGAGTGCTGCATGAAGCACAAATGCTTCCAAACCCACCCACATGCAACCAGCAATAGCTGCCTACCCTCCTTGCCCAGTGGCAGCTTCCAAGCTACTGTGATATATTGTGCTTCATTAACATTTTCCTCTGTGCCACCTCTGACACCTAGCTTTACTTACAGAGCAGCTCTGCCCCTCCAGTCCCCGTCTCCAAGTCACTTTTGCACCAGTGTGCCCGGCAGTGAAGGACAGCTGCCAGCTTTGTGCAGGTGGGGCTGAAGTTCTGACACGCTGCATGGATGGGATCTTGCCCTCCTGCAAGGGCAGGAGCAGCAGGACCCAGCAGGGGCCCAGTCCCAGCCCAGGCAGCTTGGGCACTTCACTGGCTGTGACCCATCCTGGCTGCCTCTGGGCACACGTGTGCAGTCAGGCTGAAAAACAATAAATCTTCCTCTTCTTGACTCAGGCTCACCGGGAATTTGTTTCGGCTCTGAGCAAGCATATCAACTTGCTAGAAAGTGCCATAAATCTGTGCAAGAAAAATGGGCCTGCTGAGACCAACCAAGGTGTAACATTTCCATACATGAACCCCATAAGCTGATAATGCTGCTCAGCAGCTGAGGAATATGACTGCAGCAAATAAGTAGCAGCTCATAGTGCCAAAAACTTGGTATGAAATCGCCTGTGGTTAAGGGAGGGATGAGAGTTAAGGAAATCTTGGAGCTAAAGAAGTGAACTGTGGGACTTCACAAATATGAGGGGCTCTTTCAGCCTATTGCCTAAACCCCTACTGCTTGCCAACACAAGGCTTGTATTAGTCAGCTTGGAAATTGTTTACCAGATGTAAAGACTTCTTTTTTGTTGCTATTATCTGAGCATTACAATGGATATACCATTTATTTCATAGCTGGCACATGCTTGTAAAAAGCTGAGTCCAAGCAAGTTCTCCCTATTTGCTGACATAAGCAATCCACTGCTTGTAAGGCTTTCCTCTTTCTCTCACTTTCCCTCATGCCCCTCTGTGCACACATGCACAGATACAGGAAAAGGAAAAAACAACAGTACGGTATTTTATTGTTTTTCTTGCTGAATGGAAGAGTTTTTTCTCAAAAAAAATCATCTCCCAGAATAGCAGCATCCTCACACCAACCTATTGGTATGTCTAAATTTGCAGCAAGTATTAGAAAAAAAGAGATACATATATTTCTATAACAGGAAAGCAAGAAATTATGTTAATTCACTCAGTATTCCTTTATTTGTTTCCTTCACACATGCCCTACTTGATGGCCCAAACGAACAACATGGAGTGCCATTTTGGAAGTATAATCTCTTTCAGATCATTATCAACAATACTAAATAAGATGAGAGTATTTAAGAACACATCATTGTATAAAGTCAAGGACAAGTTTACTAAATATCCATCAGTTAGACCTCCATGAGGCTGCAGAAGATGGCTTGGTCCCTGGCACACCTGATCTTCTCTCTTCCTCATGCCTGTGTGCCGTGAAGCTGCTGCCAGCATCTCCACATCTCCCAGCTGCTGCAGCTCACTGCCACCACTCTGCTGTGTGTAAGGGAGAGAGCCACGTCCCTGCGTACCCCAGAGCTGTGCTCCTTCTCCTCAGACTCACAGGCAGCCAGCAAACAGCTGGGCAGCTGACCTCTGGGGCAGCATGGTCCAGCTGACCTCTGGGGCAGCGTGGTCCAGCTGACCTGTGGGGCAGCGTGGTCCAGCTGGGGAGCACAGCAGTCAGGGACCACACCTGGACCACACCAGATCAGGCCTTGCATGGTCATTCAGGGGACAGAGTGGCAGAGTGGAGCCCCAAAGTGTTTGAAGGAACAGAAATCAGGTCTTGTGTGTACAGGGAGATTTACACACTGGTGGTGTTGTGACACAGTGTGAGGTTAGAGCTCCCTCAGACCAGGTACCATGCCCCAAAATAAGACTAAAACTGTTCAATTAAAACTGCTCCAACTCCTTGCTGTTCAGTTTGCACTAAAGATGCCCTTCCTGATGGCCTCGGGTGGGCTAGTACATCATCAAAAGTATCATCATGAGAGGATTTTTCCTTCTGCATCAGGGTACTTTTTAGTTGTGCCTCATTCACCAGACAAATGGGTTTATTCTAACACTGATGTAGGAGATGCTTTTTTTTGCACAGAAGATTAATGGCAGTTGCCAATATAATTCCCTGCTGCATCCCACAGTGAATGTTTAGATAAAGGCTGCAACCAGCTGCAGATGATAAGACATGAAACTACTGGGGGTTTTCCTACCAACCACAAATATGTGATTAGAAATTAGAAAATATTAGGTATGCTAGAATAAATGCTAGATACATGAATACACAGCAGTATGCACACAGACAGACAGAGGCATAAAACACAAGACTTCCTTGTGTGTGTGTACATTCATGAACACACACACACATCCCCAGACATGCTCACACAAGCCCTTTGCTCTGCTGAGCCTGTGAACCATTCAATTAAAAAAAAATGAACCGGGATCATTGGTGTCAAAATAGATAAAGCATGACAATGTGCATTAATTCAGCTTTATGTTAAATTATTTTTGCAGCAGCAGAGCAGTATTTTACGAAGCCGTTGCTGAAGTTCCTTCAGGAATTTTGATTCCTAAGGAAGTGGCTGTAAGCACATTGGCTCAATCTAATGTCTGCTTTTGTTCTTCTTCTGAAACACCTGGCAGAGCTGGCATGGTCTTCCAGCCTTGGCAGAAGATAATAAAAGGCATCAAGCCTATAACTTAGCTTCTTTCATCTTTTCTTTCCCCCCTTCCCCCTTTTTTTTAACCTCACTGATAAGCTCAAAGCCTTTTTTCAGCAAGACCTTGCAGGCAAACACTTTTCAATGACCTACCATGCATGGGTTTTTTTCTACCTGTTTTTGTCAGCTTCCTCTTCTACATTAAGAAAAAATTATAAGTCAGATCAGTACATGAAGGGAAAAGCCCATTTGCCTCTCTAGGTGTTTTAGCTGCAGGTACTCACATGGTGCCCCAGAGGTTCCTATTGTCATACTGCAAAGCTGCAGTACTGTAGGCTTTTATCAGATGCTGTGAACAAGGAACATGAGGGTCTCTACCCCCCCCAAACACTTTTTTCAGAATATAAGAATTTCTTTAGAAGTTCCCTAATCCTTGTCTATGTCTCCCAACATAAATATGTTGACTTTTACGTTGTAGTCACCCATTTTTTGCTTCTGGTGTCCTGGCCTGGCTGCCCACAGTCCCCTGCAGTGCTGGACAGCTGAAGGCAGCCCTGGCTGTACCATCACCATCAGGCACTTCCCTCTCACACCCAGCCTCAGCTCCATCCCCATCCCACACTGTCCTCATGGGCAGCAGGATGGAATGGTGTCCCAGGCCTCCCCTTAGCCAACAGCACTGACCCCACATCCCACCAGCCTCCATCCCCCAGTGACAAGGATGTTCCGTTCCCACCCCACTCTGGCACAGGCTCCTGCCAAAATTCCCCATTTTGAAGCCCCACAAAGCTCCCCATCACGTGGCCAACACTGCAGGGCTGTGCTCACCACAGCCTCATTACCCCCTCTCCCCTCACATTTTTAACAAACCCCATGAATAACATCTCACTACAAACCTGATCCAGAGATCCCTTCCAGTGCAATTCATTTGCTTAATACTCTGTGTTGCCTTTCCTCCTGCTGAGGTTTTCATTCCCCTCCACTAATTTCCCTACTGAGTCTCATTTTTTCGTGCTTCATTAACATTTTCCTTTCTGCCACTTCTAATACACAGCTTTACTTACAGAGCAGCTCTGCCCCTCTGGTCTCCATCTCCCATTCCTGCTGGGCTCTCCCCTTGCTCTCTGTATACCTAGGAACATGTCAGCCTGGGGTGCAACTCCTCCCTCATAACCTTGGGCTTGATTTTCTGTCTTATCTTACTCTCAATGTCTCTAGCACTGAAGACTTCCAGTGAGAGATTCCTTCTTTTTTTAATGTACTGATGCAGGTGATTACAGTCTCTGTAGGAAGGTGTGCTGGTTTTCCTTTGATTGTATAGGTGGATCTTTTCCTTGTCTTGTGTCTTTGAGTAGTTTGGTTTGGGTTTTTTTTTTTTTGGGTGTTTTTTTTTTTTTTTTGTTGGTTTTTTTTTTTTTTTTGCTTTTTGGTGCTTTTTTTTGGTTTTTTTTTTGTTTTGTTGTTTTTTTTTTTAAAGACAGGGGCTGTCACCTTGCCTGCCTGCTTCTGGAATTTGTGTTGGCCCACATGACCAATGAGGCTGCATAACCCCCCTGTGAACCGTGACTGCCAAAGGCAGCGCAAAGGACTCTGCTTCCAAAGGGGGCTGCAAACTGCACAGCTCGTGTCCTGTGCAGGCAATTCACTCAAGTGGCCATTTTTATTTTTATTTTTATTTTTATTTTTATTTTTATTTTTATTTTTATTTTTAAAGAGATAAACACACAAAGTCATTATCCACAGTGCTTGTGGATACGTGCACCTGGCAGAACAGCTCACTGCAGACCCAGCAGCCAAACCTGAAGTATGTTACTGAGGAAATCAGGCACTAAACACATTTTGCTGCTTACCTACACCCACCCCCCAGCACTGAGGGGTGTAGGGAGGTGTGATCCCCTGCAGGCAAAGCCCGTGGTGACAAGCCCAGCTGGGTAAATGTCAGGCATCAGCAGCTCTCAAGTGCTCAGGGTACTGGGGATGGCACTGGCTGTTGCTACGGGCACCGGAGCAGGGAATGATAATAATGCCAAGGCACACTGAGGGGGAAAGGGCAATGCAGGATATCTCCATTTCACTTTGAATATGGCTCCAAATTAACTGCAGTGAGTAATTACCTGTGAAAAAGTAATAGTGATGGTTTCATAGTTTAGGGGAAAACTCCTTTAGCAGCAGGCTGCAAGAGACACTTGTGATTTCTCCTGCCATAAAAGGGCATTTTTTTGCTTTTGTATGAGAAAAGAAATCACAGCCATGAAGTAACTCACATCAGTTATTGCTAAGGCAGCTGTTTCATTATTGCATGCACTACTGGGTATTGTATTTTCCAGACTGTTGACTGTTGTGCTCGGGTGGCCTTCCCACCCATTCCCCCCAACCCCAATGGAAGGATTCCATTTCCATGGAAAAGGTGACATTTTCTCAGCTCCTGTGCATAGAGTTTTTCTCCAGCTAGACTCTGTGTATGATTCCAGAATTTTGATCCTTGCCTAGCACCTGCAGAATAACTTTCCTGACTTCCATCCTATTTATACAAATCATCTGACCTTTCTCCCTTTGCCTTCAGTCACAAAGCACTAAACTGCCAAGGAGAGCCAGCTGAGTGTGGCACAGCTTTCCAGCATCCCATAGAGGGAGCTGAGCATTGGGATGCCTGTTGAGGCAGGATTTTCATTAACAAAGACACACACTTCCCCACAGCTTCCTGGCTGCCCAGGCCAGGTGACAGCATTGCTGGTTGGGATCTTGCCTTTAGCTCCCTTTCCTACAGCTTCTTTTCTGCCTGGGAGTCACCACGGTGACCTGGCTGCAGCTGCCACTCCCAGTGAGGGCCATGCCCGTGCTTCACCCCTTGGGAATGTATACACCAGAGCAGCCTTTTGGTGGGGCCAGGGCTGGTCAGGAGCCATCTTCTTCTTCCTCACCCTCTTCACACTGACTTGAGTTATTTAAGAAAAAAACAGCACAGAAGGGAGTCATCCCAAAAGATCCTGTGGACCAGGGGAGGCTCAGTGGAAAGGCCCTCACTTCCCTCATCCTTCTCATGCCACATTCCAGAGCCAAGATTTTCCATGTGCCTAGGGCTCTTCTGCCCTTCCCTATGACACTTTGAAGGATGGTCTGTGTGGAGTGATGGGAGGGCCTTTAGCCTCTGTGCATTGTGAGGCCTCTGGCATTAAGAAACCTTGTCCCTTCCTTCTGGGGCAGGAGTTTTGACCTAAGTTAATGATGCCACCTAAATTTGGCTTTTCCAAAGTCTGGGCACCTCATAGTCTCACCTATAAAAGGAAAACTATTGAAGTTAATGCTCCTGGTCTTACTCCTTTCCCTTTTTCCCTCCCCCTCCCTGATGCCTCCTTCACTCTGGAGCTGTGGGAACAGCAGTCCTGAGCTGGCAGCAGCAGCACCCACACCCCTGACCCCACCCTGGCTTGCTTGGTGCTGTCACAAGTGTTGTGTGACCCCGAATCAGCTCAGCTCCATAAAATTTCTTCTGTGAGGCAAAGTGCCACTGTGACCAAGCTGTGCCTCTGCCAGGTTACAAATGATGTCCCCAGAGTACACAGGCAGACAGAGCTCCAGTGCAGAGCACAGCAGTGGTGTCTGTCCGTCCTGGCAGCCTGCAGCTCCCATTCACGATTCCACATGGCTCTGCTGAGCTCTTTAATGGGCTGTGTGGGTACAACAAACAGTGCTCAGTGCTGTGAGCTGGATGGTCACTTAAAAAGCTGTCAGATCTAGAGAGACAGAGAGCTGCATGCATTTTTTGTGTCATTACTGCATAAGAGACTGAGAAATCCTGCAGGTTGGACCCATTATGTGCAGCACATTATCCTGTGACATGGAGGAGAGACACAGGATCATTCCCAAAATATCCTTCCCCACTGATAAATTGCAGCAAGCAGGGTGGAAGCTGCGCAGCGTGAAGGATAACCTACTTAGAGGAACACGTGCATGATGCTATCAGAAATATTGATGCAGCTACAGCCCTCAGGACAGCTTTGGGAAAGGGGTTATATCAAATCACAGTTTGCAGAAGTGCAAGGGAGACAGCAGCCTCAAAGCAAAGCCACCCCACGTGTCCCCCACGCTGGGCTTTTCCCTCAGCACCAGGATATTTGCTCACTGCAGTCTCTGTCCTCCCACACAGTGTGAATATAAGGGTAGGAAAGAGAAAAAAGGTGAATACCATTGTGTTCCAGTGGATGCTGGGGGGGTGTGCCTGTGTGCCAGCACACATTTAACTTTGGGAAGGCCCCTGCAGAGGTGCCTCCAAATTATCAGACACACCTCAGGGAGATAGCACAGAAGGGCTGGGGCCACTTCCTGAGAGGGATGAGAATTTGGGAATCCCTGGAGCCAGACCAGGCATTTGCACAGAGGAATCTAAATCCATTCTTCCTGATGGTGGAAGTGGGGGATAAGGAGGGCACACAGGGGAAGCAAAGTGGCAAGAGGGCAACTCATTGGTTGAGGTGTTTTTGTTTACACATGGCTCCAGATGTTTCAAAAGGCAGCTTCGAGGTGGCACAGGCAGTGGGGCACTTGTTCAGCAGTATACTTGCAGCAGAGGCCCTTTAAAGGCAGAAATAGTTTAATTTACGAAAGGCTCACGTGGAGCTTTCCTGGCTGAGGCAGGAGCACAAGGCAACTGATGTTTTCCAAGGCAATCATCCATTAACAGGCGATTTCCCCATCCTTCCCTGAACTCTACAGCCCTCTGCTAAGCTCTGGTGCACATCATTTCTGTAAGCACAAACCAGCATTTTAATTTTAAGCACTTGACAGTGTCATGGGTTTCACTTCAGTTGTTCTTACATGCAGAAGACCCCAGGTTTTATGCTGCACTCCAGTAAAGGCAGCAAATAGCAACACAAGGAGCAAATTACTCAGAGCTTGACATTTTTCCTGTAATCTACAGGAAAGAAAGAGAGAAAGGGAGAAAGGGC
>VYZP01069698.1:209759-227710 GCA_013400635.1 Hypocryptadius cinnamomeus | reverse complement strand
ATAACTACTTCCTGGGAGAGCAGAGGAAACAGCTGCAGAGCTATTTGGATTCCACCCCATTCCATTAATTTCTGTTTTCAAAGTTTTTCTAACTAGCTATTTATCTGCTTTTTTTTTTTTATTTTCATTCCTCATTATAAAAGCAATAAAGCCTAATTTCTACCAAATATTAGTGGTATATGTATTAAATAAACTCCTGAGGTAGAGTTTCCTTTAATTACCCAGCATCCCAGACTAGTTTGCCCTATCCCTCTGTGAACTCGATTCTATAAATCCCCACAAGATGTCACTGTTCTTGCATATTAGCAGGAGCCTTTCTGCGTTCGGTGTGGGTTTGCCAAGGTGCTCCTGATTTACGTTTTTAGCTTAGTTCTGTGGTATTTTTGTCACTGATTTGCTTTAGTTTTTTCTTGTCCCCAATAAGTGGTGATTACTTTCAACTAATTAAGAAAGTCACTGGTGTGCAGTTCTTCTGAAATGTTGGTGGTGGTTTTTTCTTCAGACCTTTTTGTCTTACACATTGTGGGCTCACAACCATATGCATAAGATTCATGAGATAAGCACAAGCTCAGAGTTGGTCGTCTTTGATCTATACATCACATCTGTGAAATCAGGCAGAAAATGAGAAAAAAAAAAAAAACAAACAAATTAAACCAACAGCATGAAAGTGATAGTGTTACTGCAATACATCTGTATGAGACACAACTGTACCCATGGGTAAAGAACTGCTCAGTTAGAACTTAAGTGTAGGTATATTAATTCCCAGCATTAAAGCCATTAAGGTTAGTGTGATAGCAAATGTATGGGTTCTGTACACAGCTATAAGCCTTTCAGAAGTGGAGTCAGTTCTCTAAAGTGCCTGCTTCCTTAGTCTTTCCAGCATACAGCAAAGGTCCAGTTTCAGCTCACACTTTGTTTTAAGGATTGTGGAAGCTGAGTCAAGTCACTTTGTTTTTGAGGTTCAGCTTACATAAACAAATTTAGGCCTTGGCTCTGCAAGTTACACCCAAAAGGACCTTAGATTTTCTTGGTATTAAATAAGTGTTTACTTTTGTGAGGTCCTATGTCAGATATGTATTTCTGAAATGGTAATCATGTCTCTCTGAAAACATATTTGAAAACAATTTCAGAACTGGGACAGAATGGAGAAAGGAGCAAGGTGTGACCAGGAAATACATCTTCACCAAAGTAACTTACATGACAATACATGGACCATGTTTAATAAGCACATGAGCTGAACACCTAGATTTCCAATGTAGTTTGATGGAAGAACAGAGGGAAAGGAGAGATCCTGCAAAAAAGGAGAGTACTGGTAATTATATTGGGTTTTTCTGATGCTATTCCGAAATTCTGTGTTCATGTAACTGCTGGAAAACATTTTACTACATAAGATATTAGTTTGCAAATGGAAGATAAATTAAATCCTTGTATACTTAATATTAAATCTGTAGCACTCATTCATGAGTGCGAGTGTTTACACCTATGTTTTTATGTTCAAACTGAGCTTGCTGACTCATGATATCAGAATTCAGCTGCGCAGTATCTCCTGTTTTCCTCCTAAACCTTCAAAGTGGTTGTCAAAAAATGTGCCATTGCTTTTATATATACACTGGAAGTGTTTGTTATCCTGATGAGCAGCTTCCACTCGAGCAAGCCTGTATTACAAGTGTCCTACCCTCCATCTGCAAGAGTGTAAGCTGAAACTTTTCCTCAGTCTCCATTTAAAGCATGTCTGAAAGAGGGAGCTTTGCCGTTGGGAACCTTTTTTGGACTGGACAGCATTTCTGTAGGTATTTAAGCAAGAATTTTGATAGCTAGTTATGCAGTTAAACAGTTATGCTGTTTGTCATGAGGCTCAGACAGACAAAGCTTCTGTAGATGAAGAGGAGGTGACTTCCCCACATATTGCTCTTGGAGGGTTCCTTCATCACTGGAGCCTGGGGCTGTTCCAGCCTGATGCACCTGGGGTTGCACATTAACCTCATCACTGCTGGGGAGCGAGGCCTGGCTCACTGTACAAAGGCAATATGGGCTTCCTCAGAGGCTTTGGAGATGGGCTGTTGCCAGAGATATCCTGTTGTGACCCCTTTGCAGCTTCTGCAGAGCTGCATATTCCTGACTTTTATACTGGCAAAATAATATGAAAGAGGCTTGCATATGTTTCACACTTACATCCCTTCACATGCTCAGAGCTATTAATGTGGCTCCAACAACTCCTGCAGGGCAAAGAGATTCATTGCAGATTATGTGGGCTCTGGATGGACAGCTCTCCTTAAAAAATGACAGCCACAGAAGGAGATCAAGCATCCTGCTCTTGCCGCTGATGCAGAAACTGTTCTTGTAGGTCCTGCTTATCCTGACATCCATTTCAATTTTACCTTCTATGGAGATTCTCCTTATTTTTGCTGCCCAGAAGGGAAAAAAAATGGGTCAACAGTCTCTTATAATACTTAATTGAATAACCTTTCTGTATCTAGGCTGTTATTATTATAACTCAATTGAAACTTGAAGGCAATCAAAAAAACCCTTCGATATGTTAGCCCCCTGTAGGGAAGAAAATCAGTACAAGTGAACAAAGATAACACGGATTGAACATTATATGTAAATAAACAGGAGGCACAATGTCTTTAACACTGTGTTAAAAAGCGTAGGAATTTCTTTTGTAAACAAAACACACTTAAAGCGAGATACTTCCCAACAAGTATTAACTACCCAACAGATGCCCTCAGCAGGGTTCACAGCTGTTATTGCAAGTGGGAATTTGCTCAGCCAATTGCCAACAAAATCCCCCTCAAATAGGCAATTGCACTGAAAGACCTATTCACTACTTCATCGACCAAAACCATAGTTTTGATCAAAATATTTTACAGCAGAGGTGGTGAAAACTGGATGCCATGAACAGAATAATGAGAGCGCACTCTGCAGTGGAGCTGACAAATTCTGCTTTATTCTTCCATCCCTGACCAGGTTTTAGCAGAGCTGCAGCTGAGGTTTCTCCTGATCGTAGCCTCCTCCTCTCCTCTAGCATGCTTTCAGAGTGAGATGGCAATCAGCAATATTAAACTTCTAATTGCTCAAAAAAAAAAGCAGGCTTGAGTAATTTTGGCTTTGGAATTTAGCCTTTATGCATTACTGAGCTATGAAAAGATCATCATCTGCTCTAAGGAGATACTGTGTAGTATAGCTGTGATGCATGATAAGTATTTATGTGCCTGGCTTTATTCTTCTGGCAGTAAACTATCTTTATTTCCTCTGCTTTTGACAAAACTGCTAAGAATAAAAAGAGCTTTGGTTATAATCATGTAGCTTTAAGCAAGCAGTACACAAAATAGACCATTGTAATTCTTATTTGTAGAGCTGCTTTCCATTGTTTCTCTATAATATACACATCTAGTTTTTTCCACAGGCCCTCTATGTTTTGCTCTAAGTTCTAAGCATGCATTTGATTTTGCAAAGTAAACACACGTTGTGTGGAAGCAAATTATAGATAACTACTTCAAAAGTCTGTTGAAAATGAATTCCTGACTGGAAGGCTGGGGGATGTTAATGGATGAGCAGACCTGTAAGGGGTAAGTACATATGTTTTGTATTTATTGCAATTATCTGTTGCCTATTTGAAGGAGAGATCTGGGAATTCTCAGTCAAGATGCTCCCCTGGGGAAAAGATCTATGCTGCATGTGCTCAGTAGAGGAAGATGAGCTGTTGTTTCCCCTGTGTGTAATTGCTGGTTGCTGCCTCCTCTTGCCATTGAATTCCAAATTCATCTGCAGGAATACAGCTACATAGGCACTTCCTCCCACAGCTTCTGCTTCCCAGAGTACCTTCTCCCTTCCTTAGGTTATTGACTCTTCCATGACAGTCACTTGAATATGTCTGTTGGTTATCTTGATCCCAGCTGAATGGGGTTGATCCCAGCTGTAGAAGGTAATTTTCTGTGTGTGTCATGAGCAGAACAGGTGACACAGATGTGATCTAGAACATACTTACACTTATCCAAATGCAACTAAAGCAGTTCTAGACAATCTGTGATTGAAAATAAATAAATGCAACAAACATGAGCACATACAATTTTATCGAATTCTAGGAAGGAGGTGAAGGGAAACAAAAGCTAATGGCTGTGAAACTTTTACCCTGTGGCTGTAGTGGTTTTGCCTTGCTTATAGCTGCCTTTCAATTTCTTGCATAATCGTCTTCACGTGAGAAAATAGTAAAATATTTCAAATTACCAAATTATTAATCTAATTTTTTTAAAATAACTAGCTGGAGGCCTTCACATTGCCTTCCTACCTGTGCATAGCTAGTTTTAATTCTGGTAGGTCCTTTTACATCATTTTTGGTATTATAATACATGGAGGGTTGAAAGTTGAAAGCAACATATGAGGGTATCCGTACATTTGCTCAGAAATTGGGTGTTATAATGGAGAATGCCAAGATTTAAGATTTAAGAATCTTGAAGTGTTTTAATTTACAATTATTGTATGATTCTATGAAATAAGAGGTGGAAGGAAGAAATCTGCTGCTGGCAGCAACTTAGGTTTTAGATGCCCTTAACTTGTGCAGACTTCAGAGAAAAAAAAAACAAACAAGAAACCCACATGGCAAATCTTATATGAAAAAATAATAATAACATTTTAAGAAAGTAAACCTTTTAAGATGACTGTGAGACTCACACCTGAATGTCTGGAACTACTGACAGAAATCATGTTTTTAACAACAAATCTTGGGAACAGCTGCCTGAAAGAAATTATTCCAGACAGTCAAAATGCCTTGCATTTCTGCCTAGCTCGGGTATCAGTCTGGCCGTGCTTGCATTAGAAGAGACTTGATTTCTCCTGACCAGGAATGACCAGGATGGGCTGTCACACTACACTTGCATTGTCATGTTACCCTGATAAGGGCAACCACAGCAAGGTCCCTCTGTGCTTTGGTTCAGCTGTGCCCACTGGAACATTGGGACACGGGTGGAAGAAGTCCCCAGCCTGAGCAGTTCTCCAGTTGTTGAAACAATTGACTCCTGTGTAAACTGGTTTGCAGTGCTGGAAGGGAAGCGGGGAGGAGAAAAATAAGCTCTCTTTGTATAACCCAAAGCAGATTTGGGGGGAGTGGGAAAAAGCCAAGCTGCAGGCACATAACTGTGCTGCCAGCTTGCCATCTGTCCAAAAGCAATTACCTGGAGATGGCAGGCGAGGAGGGAGAGCAAGGTTATAGCTCAGCTGTAACGCAGAGCCAGCCACAGTCACTGATCTGGTACGCGGCAGCACAGGAGTCTTTCTTCTTGACACGCAGGTAACTCACTCTGCCAGTGCAGACGTATCATCACTGTGAGTGATGGAGTCACTGCTGGAGAAGCAGGGAAAGGCTTCTTACAGCAAAGCCTGCCCTAGAGGCAGCTACCTCAAGGCATGGCAGCAGAGATGTCCAAAAGTGCACAACTTTACATGTTCTGGTCAGACACTGGAAATGTCTTTGGAGGCAGAAGGCTGGGGAAGAAAATGGGGGAAACTTCATTTTGCCTGAGGCCTAAGAAAAACAAACCCTCACCCCTCCCACCCTATGCTACTCTGGACAGTGCAATGGGACCTCCAGACTGTGCCCTGCTGCAGGATCCATGCAGCCCTTTGCAGCTTTCACCTCCCAGCCCCCTGGAGAAAAATCTGAAGGCTGCTTGCAGCTGTCTTGCAGGAGCCCTGAGCCAAGTCCGTGGGGCTGTCTGTCTGGCCCTGTGCCACCCAGTGCTTGGTGTGCAGGCACAGCCAGCCCCCAAGCACAGCGTGCTGCTTTGGCCCTGCACTCTTGATAGGAAGTCACTTGGCATCACCCTGGGGACATTAGGAGATCTCCCTCGGTCTTCCTGCAAACCACCTTGTTTTTTGTGTTTTGATAATTTGATTAGCCATGTCTTTGCCCTAGATATTCATCAGCACCTTCCATTCCCGCTTGTGGTGTTCTCCTCTGAGTAACCTGGGTGTCTGGGGCCTCTTTGAAATTGCAGCCTGCTGATCTTGTAGCTGTTGACTCAAGCACAGACACATCTGCATGTGGGTCAGGGTTGGTGACTACAGCCAAGACTTCATTTATTTGTGTTGCATTTATTTTTAAAGATGGGACACAAATTCCATGACAGAGACTCATTTGATGATGAGTCTCATGTGAAGAGAATGACCAGGCAGCTGCATGTGGCTGAGCTGCTTTCTGGCAAGCTGAATTCAGTATATGCCAGTATATACTGGCAGTAAGGAAGGAATTTTGGAAGGAAGACACCAGATAGAGCCCTCCAGCAACTCAGGGAAAACATGAAAAACAAAGGCTTCTCTATAGTCTTTCTTTTACCTGCCAGTCCTGTTTGAGTCACAGACATCTCACAGCTCTTCTACTGTGTCCCTCCTTTTTTGGTTTGATACTTTTCCCAGGCATAAAAAATGTGGGAACTTTATCTATTCTTAAGAGAAAGAAAAAATGGGAGCTGCTTGCAAGTCTGAAATAGCAGTAAATAGCAGTAAATCAGCTTCATGTTACACAAATTTCAATGAGAATATCAAAACCTGAGGCAGTAACTAAGAATTTGAGATGTGAGACGAGTCAAGGGGGAAAGTTAATAATTTCCATTGTTTTGCCCATGCAACAATTTCTATTCCCAGTCTATTCCACCAGAAGTGACTGGTGATTTTAAATGATACTACTTTTAAGATGTTTGTTTTGTAAGTAGGAGCCTGACTTCCAAAACAAAAAGCTAAATATTCACTGTACAGGCCTTCAGTCTCTTGATTAATCTTAAGCTGGGCAACCAAAATGATCAGCTGGAAGGGAATAAACCATAGTACATGAGCAGCAAATAGATAATGGTGTTGGTATCACATTATGGAGCCAAATAGGATGCTGTAGATGATACAGGTTATTCAGAGAGACAGAAAGACCCCCTTTACTCTTTAAGAGACTGACAAGGGAAGAAGTTTTGCCACCACTGAGAATGTATGGAAGTGAGAAAATGCAACAAGTAATAGTGAGAGAGAGTGAGATGATAGGGCTAGGATTAGTCTGTAAGGAGAAAGGTCCTAAGATGTCCCCGACATGACTTGGGAGGAAAGAAATGTTACCTTTTTCTTAGAAGGAGAATTTTCATCAGGGTGGTAAATCTACCGATTTAAAATCTTTGACGTGGGGGGGCTTGACAGTGTCATTTACACATGGCACGAAGGAAGGACTTCTTCACTTCTAACCTGAGATTGAACATCCTTCTTGTTTGAGGCACATCACCTTAGGGACCACTTCACTTGGATTTGAATTATTTTACATGAAAATAAAGTGTGAATTTTTGCTACATTCAGACATGGTCACTCTAGAAGTTATCTGGTTAACTTTGGTGTAATTCCATACCCATCACTCAATTTTCCTCTCATCCTCCAGATTACAGCAATCTTACACAAATACGTGCACCTCTGAGTAGAGGAAACACACCCACAGGGGCTCCTGTCCTGCTCACAGCTGTGCCTCGGTGCTGTGTCTGGGCAGGTTTGAGCAGGGGCCCTGCTGCTCTGCCCCTTCCCGGAGCTCTCCGGCGATCAGCTCTTTGTTGTAGCTGTGTTCCAGCCCGCGAGCTGCTCCAACTCCTGTTAGTCTCGTCCATGGAAAGCACGGCCAGCACTGTCAGAAGTGATTTGTGTGGAACTTAAGCAATAGAACTGAAGCTTCTTAGCACAGCGTAATGACCGAAATAGCTGTACACTCGTTCCAGGGAGCCAGCGGTGGGGAGAGAATGTCTGTACAAGCTCTCCATGCCAACCCAGGTTCACAGCCACCAGCCCCTTTCACCCAGTGGGAAGCAGCACCTGCATCGTTTCCCTTGCCGTTCAGCATCCCTGCTTTCCAAAGATGGGCTCGGTTCTCGTCTGAATGATTGATCCGGTTAAGCAGATAAGCGTCAGCATCAATAAACATGGGGGGACTTTGCTTTAGTTTATTTCCAAGGGCAAGTTTCTTGTGAAACTTTCTGGTGTTTTTATACAAGCCAGAAGAGGGCGATGCAAGCCAACAAATAAGTAAAATCCCACATTCATGGCCATCACAACTAAGGAAAAAATCCTTCTTTCAAGGCACACGGTGTTCGTTTTCTAAAACTATTTCTACAGTATGGGGGGGGGGAAGTTTCATGAACGGTAAAAATTTTAAATTTTTAAATCCTTAAATTTTTTAGATGAGACAAAAATCTGTTATGTAAAGGGCTTCTTTCCAATTCAGTCACTGTCAGACACCATCACCACAGTGATGTGAAGTGCAGCCACTGAGGATGCAGTCTCAGTGACAGGCTAATTTATTTACCAGCAGGGGTGTTGAAAGGTGAAGGTATTTCTGCCAGCAGTCCATCCAGGCTAGCTTCAAACCAAAGTCTTGGGTATTCAGAGCCCTCGCCCTCTGAGGCAAGCTCGTGGTTTTTATTGAACTTTCAATTGGGTGAAGGGAGGAGAAAAAGCCCTTAACACCCCACAAAGTGTTTGCTGTGATAACGTCTGGATAGTGGAGGCAGCTGGGTCAGGACAGACTTTGTGTCAGGGCCCTCATTAACCACTTTTGGCCAGATTTGCTGACCACTAGTGTCAAGCATCAGAAGCAACACAATCCCATGCTCCTAGCAGGACAGGATGTTCCATCTCAGCAAGACACCCCTCCTCACCGCTTCTGAATCAACGACTTCCACAGGGCTGCTCTGCCAGACCCAGCGCTGTGGTGTGGTCTCTGAACTCAACAAGCATTCTGGTGGCTCTTCCCCTGCCTTCTCCTGCTCCACTTCAGACCTTCACAACAGCATTCCTGAAAGACTCACTAAAATGTGAGCCCATGCTTTGGCCCCTCCACAGTTACCCCAAAGAGATCTCTTACCACCCTGCCTTCACCCTCCTCTGATCTGCCACTGATAGCAACCTTAAATACTGTTCATCCAAGCCAATCCCAGGACATAAGTAGTCTTGCACTGGGCTTTGTACCCAGGCAGTGGACATCCTTTGTACCCAGGCAGTGGACATCCTTCAAACCCCTGTGCCAGACTAAGTTTTTCCCTGAGGTCACCAAGTCTAGCTAGCCATGAACTCTGAACAGAGGGCATACTTCTGAGTGTGTATGTGCCCATGCACACACAGTTTCTGAGGTCTCAGTCTGCCTTACCCTGTGGGTCACTCTATACCTGCTGGCACTCTGACAACAGCGACAGGAGCTCCCAGGGCTGTGTATTGCTGGAGCTCTGCAGCCCAGCGAGGAGCTTTCTGTGGGGAGGAGGAGAGGCTATGGTGGGTGGAAATAGCCTTTCTTTGTCCTGCTAGGGGTTGCTGGCCGCTTCTGTGAAATTGGTCTGCAGCCACTTCTTGGAGTGCAGCCAGTGAAACTTGGAGCCAAATCCCAGACTTACAGACTTGACAGCTTTGACTCATGTAACTTGAGAAACACCAAGAGACTTGCATTGTGGCACAGCTCTTGTGGGCTGCTCAGGGCATCAGTGCTGGGCAGCAAGCACGGAGCAGCCCTTGAGCAGTAAACACAAGTGGCTTTCACCTCAAAGACTCACCTCTGGTGACAGATTCTTCAGCTGAAGTCCCAAAGGCAATTTCTGTGAAACAATTCCATGAAACAATCTTTGGCTCCAGTCTTTAGTCTGTCTTTCCTCACCTGCCTTCCCCAGAATCAGCCTGGTGGATAGACCCAGCTCCAGGAGGTTGTTCTGCCATTGCTCTGCCTCGTAGCTTAACAAAGGCATTCCTGTCTGCACAGCTCTGTCCATGCAGTTCTCTCTTGCACCACACGCACATCTGTGGGCAGCCTCCTTCTCATACACCACAGTTAAGAGGTTTCTTTAATTTCATAGTTTACTCAGTGTGCTTAAAAAGCAATCTGAAATTTAATTGGACTCTTGGAAGGAAGATAGTAATGAAAGTCCTGGAAGCAAAGAAGAGATTAATTTGTACTATCTTCATGGTTTTCTGTAGCTGTTCCAGGCCTGCATTTGATGTATCTGCATTAAGTTGATGTGGAAGAGTCTGTTGATGAGACCTGAGGCACAGTGCAGACGCAGAGCCTGGTGTTGGGAGGTTGTGGGGTTTCATAACACTCATGGTTTCACTGTTGCGACAGAGCACCGTTTGGAGCAGAAGAATCATGAGGTGCTTTTTGGCATTTTTCTTAGTAACGAGGAAAAGGATTCTCTGGCTTTGCAGAGGGGAGAGTCTCGTATTTGGACTGCTGGGGCTGTGTTCATCCTGAAAAATTTTTCCATGGCTTTTGGAAGGTCTGGCTCTACAGTGCATGCCAAGCAACGGCAATGACTTAACACATTTAGTTTTCAGAGATTCAGCTGAGGGATCTCAGATAGAAGTTTAACCCTGCTAATGTTTGCAAATGTGTCTTGTTCTAGCTGCTAGTGAATTTGCACTCTCACATACAGCAACAGATGCAAAAAAAAAGAGATGGGGTTCTTCCTGGGACTCTCTGGTTCTGCATACTCATTTAGAAATCAATTTAATGCATTTTAATTGCCTATTTTTCTCCTTGGTTTTCTCTTTACAGCTACACACAGCAAAAAATAATAAGGTAGAGTCTAGCCAGGCAGACTGCTAATGAGGAGGCTTGACTCAAGAAGATTTTAATTTTCAGCATTTGCTCTTCAAGATAGCTACTTCAGCATGCAGGGATGTCACAAAACAGGAATGCTTCTAATGAAACAAAGGCTTTGAGCTTATACATCATTTCCGTACACAAACAACCAAACCTATCCTTCACCAAACTACAGGAGTCTGGCAATTCCTTTTGGGTTGCTGGCCCCCTCAGTAAAACTACCCCAGTAAAGAAAACTCTTAATTGTGCATGGAGTGAGGTGTGAAAAGAATGAGGGAGACAAAATGCAAGCTGTGAAAACCGTGTGTGTAAAAAGCCCAATCTCTTGCCAGCCTTTCAAGATCTGTCTGGCAAAGAGAAGCTTCTGTCTCTGCCAAGCTGACTGAAGTGCTTCTCAGAAATTCCCCATCCATGGGGCATTTCTGTGAGAAACCAGAATTAGCCGAGGTCTGTGGCATCCCTGGACAGCCAGAGCAGGCAGGATAGCACAAAGTTGTGCTGGGTGTTGGGATCAAAGTCTGCCTACCACCAAGGTGCCCCTGATTCCACAGCTATTGCAACATGCCCCTGATTCCCTGGGCACTCAGCCATGACACTAAATGCTGTATCTGAACCTTATCTGAACCTTGCCATTGCTGCTGAAGTAGTACATTGCAGCTGGAGACATCTATGTCACCAACCCCATTATAGCCCTTCATGTCCAATAGCACGCAGTTCCCATAATTTCATATTTTAGGTTGAAAAGCTCCAAGTTTCATCCCTGTCCAAGACCCCTGTCTTTGGAAAGGTTGGGCTGCTCAAAGCGTAGAGAAAATAATAGCAGAGGAGAGTATATTTCTTTGCACCATTGGACTGTAATTCATTACCTACTTTACATCAAATGTAAAGGATGCTTCTCAATAGGGCACAGCCACAAGCGAGGGAATAAAACCTTGGCACCACATTTCATAACCTGGAAAATATTTCATTTCTCCCTAAATACCTCTCATCCCCTGAGTTACCCTATCATACTGCAAGTGCAGGGGAAAGGGGGAGCAGGGACTGGTGTATGCAAGCATCTGGCACAAAGGGCCATAGTCAAAATTGCTGCTAGAGTAGTCCAAATCCTATTCATAAAGTTTGTGAAGGTGCGCCCAGAAAAGTTTAAAGCAATGACTTTGTGTTTGCTAGAGTTTAACAAGGTTACTGACTCTGCCTCAGAAAATGAGGTCAGTAAAATGTATACAAGTATTGGAGTATCAATATAAGGAGGATAAACTTGGGTTAGGGAAGAGAGAAGTGCAATAAATAGCTCCGTGCACCAGAAGAGAGCTTACAGGGCAGATCTCCTGGGGCTCAGAGCCAGGACTTGCTCTGTTTAAGAGTTTTGCACAAATGAGCCCGAGGCTGGCGCGATGTGCCGGGTGTCCAGATGCAGATGACATCATGATAGGAGGGAAGGCTGCTGATAAATTTCAGGAACGCACTAGACTACAGGAGGATTTGGAGACACTGGGGGAAACAGGCTAATACAAAGGAATTCAATATTATACAATGGAAGGTTGTTCATTTAGGGAGAACCAATAGCACATTTAAATGCAGGTTTAATGAACTAGAGCAGGAGGAAACTAATGAAGGCAAAGACTGCTGGTGCTGAGAAGCGGTAGGAACAGCAGCAGTCTGACAAGTAAATAATAGTGCAGCTGAGATATTGGAAGAGAGGGCTCATGCTGCTGCCAGGGAATCCAGGACTTCACATCGGGTCATTCATTCCATGTGGCAGTGAGGGTGCTCCCAGCAGTGAACCTGAAGTATGAAAGAGGCTGGTCCCGAGTTATAGAGAGGAAGGCTACAAAGGGCACCTCACTGCTGGCCCTGCTCTGTGCACGGGGACACAGAACCTTGGATCTAAAACGAGATGCTTCCATATGCATGGAAGTGAAGGTGGCTAAGTACATGTTTGGGCTCACAGGGCACTTGGTTGTGACCACAGCTCAAGACATGCTGCCTTTGGAGTAAATCAGCTCAGTCTAGGTCTCCTCTGGCTGTGAGGGAAGATGAACTCGGGGACCAAGCACTGGCAGAGGGGAGAGAACGAGGACTTACAGAGTCCCCCTGTCACTAAAAGCAGAATTTCCAGAGGCTTAGAGCTTATGGGCTAGGCAAGAGGGAAAGGAGTCCCTTCTGTACAGGAAGGGCATGTGCAGCCTTTCCTGACTCCTGACCATCCAAACTCAACCACTGGCTCCTGGACTGCTGAGCGAAGCAACACTTCTGCACATGCAGACACCCCAGGTTTTGTGTCCATCTTCCTGGGTCACTGCTTCCATTAAGCCTCCTGCAGCAATCCTGCTCCTTCAGATGAAACATGGACATCTGGGAAAAAATGCTTTGCACTGCCTGAAAATGAAGGTGTGATCCTGTGCCTCGGAGGATGGATGAGGTGAAAGCCACCATCCCCACAGTGTGCAGGAACTGATCCTTACCACAGGTCCCAGTCTGCCACAGACATCGTAAATCTGATGTTTCCCTTCCCAAGGCGAAGGGTCTGCTCTGCTGCCAGCTTGAGCCCCTGTGTACCCAATGAGCCCTTCCCTTATTAAGTACTTCTGAATGAGGCAAAAAATGTGTTACCACCCCCTATACCAGCAGCTGGGGAATTCTGAAACTATAAATATTTCCAGAGCTAAAATATGATGCCTGGTACAAAACCGTGTCACTTTTTCTTTGCAAGTCTGGCAATACTGCACAAGCACAAATAGAGAGTTTGACATGCTCTTATTTTTTAACCACCCTGCATTGCACATTCCATCAGCAGGGTCCAGGAAGAAATGCAGAGCATCGGTGTTTTCATTGCTGATGGTTGTTTTGCTGTGTGAAGAGAGTTCCTGAATCTCCACGGTGAGACCCCAGGGTCACGCAACAGAGACGGAATTCAGCCAACTGCTGGCACCCACCTCAGCTGGGACAGCTGCGGGGAGGATGCTGCACATTGACCCCAGCCAGCAGCAAGGGTTCTGCCCTGTACCTGCCCACAATTTGGGTTTGTGCAAGGGGCAAACTCAAAAGGAAACAAAGGGGCACTGATGCAGCATGTACCATTATGAAATTATTTGTCTGAACTAATGTGTCAGTTTAATTCAGTCACGGCTTTCTGTATATGGGTCTGGTGCGGCTGTCTGATGTCTATCTGGTGCGGTGTCTGAACAGATGACTGTAGCTCCAAAAAGGTTTAAGGTCCTTTGCCTGCAGTCACTGGCTGCATTCCTAAACTGTCATTTAAAAAGAGTCCACTAAATCAAAAGCCAGGTAAATCAACAGAGCACTCAACATCGTAATGAGACCGGTTATAAGGTAAATTACAACATTATTCAAGCACACAAAATTCCTCCTCTGGCATTTGTCCTGCTAAGTGCAATGCACCTTAAAAGTGGTGAAATGATTTCTGGCAGCCTGTGAAAGAGCCTGTGTCAGGGGGATGGGAGGCTGAGCCCAGCCTCTGCCTTTGCACCACCTTCCAACTCTGCTGGGCAGCACCCGACCACTGCTCAGGTGTGCTCCCTGCCTTGTTTGAAAGGTTTATTGACGGGTTTTCACAATGGTGCTGTACCAGCCATAAACAGTCCATGTGCTGTCTCTGTTTCCAGCAAATCTTGTTACAATTTTCAAAGCAAGGGACAAGAAAGACTTTAATTAGGGCCTTGGTTAGGGAGGCTTGAGACTTATAAATCTTTTGTTACAATGAATGAAATTCTGAACAGATGCTGATGCTTTTGAAGCTGCCAAGACCCAAAAGATGGGCATGCAGACCCTAAGGAGATGGCCACTATTATGAATGTTAGATATAAAAGACTGTAAGGACACAAGGGCAAGAAGCCCAAAACAGGACAAAAATTCCATGCAGAGCACGGGTGACTTTTTCTGATACATATTTTGGATTATGGGATTCTGTGCACTTATTGTAAGAAAATGTTTGATATTGGTAAATACTGGAGAGAGGGGTTCTCCCCCACCCTGCTTTCAAAACACTTTTGTGTAGACAAAGCTGAAAGTTTTCATTTTACAGGACACGGCCCGAAGAAAAAATTTGCCCCAAGTCTTGCAAGCAGCTCAGGGTGCCAGTCAGGCACAGCCTGTTGTGCAGTGCTACTAACCTAAATCCTCTGGTGGGGTGAGAATGAAGGAGTTTTGATTGAATTAGAGGTTCCTGGATAAGTACTGTGGTTACTGTGTGAAAAGGCTCATGCAAACCATCCCTCCCAGACTACTGAGGCCCAATGAAAAGGAGAGAAAAGGAAAATGGAGGAGGAAATGTACAGACTCACACAGCTTCACATGGTATGAAACTAATCCAGTGAACACGAATCAGACTCTTCGGTGATTAAAACATCCTGTATAAATACTCTGCAGTATTTTTTCAAAGGATAGCACTACATGCAAGAGCTGAGAACAGGGGGCAGATTTAGTGCTTTGCTTGCAAAGATGAGCAAAAGGGGTAAAATGTGGTCAAAAAGTGCCCACTGAAGCCTGCATCATTTGGCTCCTTCCTGGAGCAAAGGAGTGGTGTTTGTGGCTGGGAGGAAGCATGTATCAGATGGCCAAGCTGCACAGGGAATGCCAGCATGACTCTGGGACCCACAGGCAGCTCCAGCATTGAGGGGCCCAGCCCAGCAATCACCGGCGGTGGGAAGTACTGTGACTCTGGGGCACTGCTCTGCACATCTGGAAGAGGAGAGAGAGAGGAGGCTCCTTTTCTACTCCTACCCTCCCTCCTTCTGTAACATACAGATCTTTTTTTCTTCTTGTCATTTCTCCAGTACAAACGGATTGCTGTCAGGGCAGTGGAAAATGGGTGGGAGCCCAAAAAGGCTCTGGCCCAAGGCAGAGGCTCTGTGGCCTGCTCTGTCCCCCTTCTTACCAAACTCTTATCCCAGTCCAGCTGCTTTCCCCTGGGAGAGCTGCAGTACATCAAGTGCACTGTCTCCACGAGCACCGCCTCAACGTGCAGTCGCACAGACGAGTTTCTCAGCCTGACCCAGGCCACACAAGCCACTGCATGCTGTCTCAGCCACAGAGCAAAGGTAGAGCAGGGCAGCTGATTAATCTAATTACTGGTTAAGTGGAGCAAGCGCTTTGTTTTCAAGCACAGCCACCTCAGTGGAGGGGAAGGGAAGCAGCAGCTCACCCCGTCCTTGCTGTGGGACATGCGGATGGAGAGGGACTGCCCAGGGAGCCCGTACAACTCCGTAGCAGAGGTGGATGGTGAGAAGAGAGGGCCCAGCGGAAGCATTCCTGTGGAAAGCCAGAGAAAGCTGGCTGCATGGCAGTGACAGGGGGGAGACACATCCTGGCACAGCACTGGTGGCAAGGGAGGATTTCTAGCTGGGATGCATGCCTGTACAGCCCTGCGTGGAGCAGAGCCTGCTGAGGTCCCACCAGCTCTGCTGGGATTTACCCATGAGGGATTAGGACCAGTCAGTGAGGGACTAGATTTGGACAGCGGAAGCCTTATGTGTGGTCTTAGTGCCCGAACTGGCATGCAGTGATACCCACAAAGGGAAAAGAAGGGTGATGGGGAGTGAGGCAGCAGTAGCAGGCACATCTCCCTGTTGTCCACCGCTGACCTCTCCCACCTGTGGGCTGTGATGGTCAGCATGTCATGCAGGGGCCCAGAGAGCTGCTTAGAATGAAGCTAGATGTGGAGACCTGCTTCTTGCATCTTCCCTGGGAGGTGAAGAAGCTCTACAAAATCATCAGCCCTGTCTCAAAAGCCAGGGGGGAGGCTGATACTGGTCCCTGCTAACTCAGCACCAGAGGTCACTGAAAAGTACTCTGAATACTTTCATAACTTTTTTCCCCTTATTTTTTAGCTTGTTTTTACTTCTGTTGAAAGAATACATCTTAAAGTTCAGAATAATGAAGGCCGATGGTGGCCGTAGCATTTACAGGCAGAATTTAGGGAGGATATGTAGGGAAGCAAAGCAAAGAGGACCAGCCGGTGTACGAGCCTCCCTGGCAGCACAGGACAAGAGACCTGGCATCAGGGACGTGGCTTTTAGAAGAGCCGGGGCGCGTTTGCTACAATGATCCACTGAAACAACAGCCGTCTAAAAATAAGGTTGTTTTCTGTACTAAGCTCCTTTTAACTTCGTTAGTCATCACCGACTCCCAAAATAAGCTCCGTGTAACAGTCTCTCCTGGTAGCGGCTGTAAACAAACTCGCCGGCGTCCCGCGTGCGCCACGTCTGGGCGGCGCGCGCCGGGGGCCTGAGGGGAGGCGGGAAGCGCGGAAAGGCCGCCGGGGGATGAGGGCTTCCCCCTCTCTTCTCCCGTTCCGTTTTCCTTGAAAGAAAAGCGTCGCCCTTCTGGTTCAGGTGTTGGGGTTTCCCCACCCGACGGAACGGCCGAGGTCGGTGGAGCCGGGCGCGCCCCTTGCTGGGCACCGTCTTCCGCCGCTCTCCAGTGGAAGAGCCCGCCCCGAAGAACCAGCCGCGGGCTCCCGTTCCCCAGAAGCAGACAGGATTTCGTTTATACTGGGTTGATTTGCAACCACACATGGGTGTCAGGCACTAGATTTATGATCTTTTTTTTTTTTTCTTCACACACCAAATATATGCTTAAAACCACCCCAACTGGCCCGCATGTCCCATTCCAAAAGTTTGGTTCCCTCCTGCCAGCTGTGGGGGCAGAGAGAAGACGGAGCAGGAGCGGGGCGTGAGGGGAGCAGGGCGGGGAGCGGGGGCGGCGTGGCCTCTCTCAGCAGCTCCCGTCCGGGAGGCTCCCGCCTCGGCCGGGGTATCACGGACGCGTCGGGGGCCGGGACGGGGCATCCCGGAGATGGGAGGTGGGAGGAGGAGTCGCAGTGGGATGGAAATCTCTTCTTCTCCCTGGTACGAAGTGATGAGACACAACAGTGTTGCTGAGATATTTACAGAATAATAATAAATAATAATAATAAATCTGGAGCGACTGAAACCGAGTCCGCGGGTCTGTTAGTAATTTAGCAGAATGGGATTTTCCTTTCTCTCGCCTGCCAGTTGATGCTCTTTTCCAAATTTCCACAGCGGGGGAAGCCTGCGATTTTTTACATAATGATTTCAGCATGCGAAGCTGCCTCGCCTTTTTTTTTTTTTTCTTTTTTTTTTTTNTTTTTTTTTTTTTTCTTTTTTTTTTTTTTTTTTTTTTTTCCTTTTCCCCTCTTGCTGCCTGCCTTTCTCTCCCCGGTCTCCCTTCCTTCCCCACCTTCCCTTTGCGACCCCGGCGCGCCGCCCGTTCTCCCGCAGGAGGGCACCCGGCTCCCGCAGGCTGAGGGGACCCCGCGAGCGGTGGCGGCGGGGCCGGGGCTGGGCGGGCGCCGTGCCCCGTGGAGGGGCGG